>PISX010016096.1:0-47400 GCA_004024625.1 Mellivora capensis
AGATACAACATGGGGGGTTTGGGGGGTAGGAAAAGAAGAAAAGAAACAAGATGGGATCGGGAGGGAGACAAACCATAAGTGACTCTGAATCTCACAAAACAAACTGAGGGCTGCTGGGGGGAGGGGGGTCGGGAGAGGGGGGTGGGGTAATGGACATTGGGGAGGGTATGTGCTCTGGTGAGTGCTGTGAAGTGTGTAAACCTGGCGATTCACAGACATGTACCCCTGGGGATAAAAATACATTATATGTTTATAAAAATTTTTTAAAAAAGAAGAACACTAAAAGGAAAGAGATTGGGTAAGAGAAGGAGGAGACAGTTATCAAAGAGCCTAAAAATGGGGCACCTGGGTGGCTCAATGAGTTAAGTGTCTGACTCTTCATTCTGGCTCAGGTCATGATCTCAGAGTCCTGGGACTGTGCCCCATGGGCTCTGCTCAGCACATTCTGCTTGTCCCTCACCCTCTACTTTCCCAACCCCCATTGTTCATGAGCTTATGTGCTCTCTCTCTCAAATAAGTAAATCAATCTTTAAAAAAACCTTTAAAAAATAAGGTGGGGGAAAGGGGGAATGTGCCTGGGTGACTCAGTTAATTAAGCATCCAACTCTTGGTCTCGGCTCAGGTTTTGACCTCAGGGTTATGAGTTGCAGTACAAGCTTTTTAAAAAAAAAAAAAAAATCTGCTTCAGACTGTATTGTTCCCAAAACAGGCCATTATATGGATTAAGAGCATAGATTCTGTACTAGACTACGTAAGTTTGAACAGTCCTAACATTAGAATTGTGTCACCACAGCCAAGTTACCTAACCTCTCCATGCTCTATTCACCTATCTGTAAAACAAAAATACTAACAGTACCTATGTCATAGAGCTGAATAGTGAGAACTGATGAATTCATAAATGTTAAGCATTTAGAATAGCACCAGCACATAGTAAATAATACACTGTATAAATATTTGTTAATGGCAACCAATGCGTTAGCATCATGCCCATATACTGCTGGCGTTTAACTCTATACAAGAATGCTCATTTTAAACACCTGTAACATCTTACTGAGGATTGTTTTGGGACTGCAGAAACATCTCAGCTTATAATCAGGACAAGCCAAAAATGCCAGAGTTAATGTCAATGACGGCTAGAAAAGTGTTGGATGAACACCTACAGCTTCCTTGCTCTTAGTTTGGGATAACTCGGAGGAGTATTTCATTTGGTCTCCGAGAGTTCACCAATGGTAATGAGTTCCAGATGCCCATAGCAGTAACTGCTACGATAATGCCCTTTATTGACTTCAGTCCCTTTCCTTTCTTACTTCCCCATTCCCTATGGGATGCCAAGTAAACTAACTTTACTTGAATCCTTACCCAGGTTTTGTGTCTGAGGAAACCCAAACTAAAGCACTCTTTTTTTTTTTTATTTGTTACCAGTCCTACTAAATCTAAGAACAGTTTTCTTTTACATGAAAAAAGATTCTGTACTTTAAAGAGATCATTAAATCATACAATTTAAAGGGCACAGTATTAAATATTTAGTATTTTTTAAAATTTTGCTTTAATTCAGGGCACATATATGCTGGGTTTCGGAATTGGGTTTGGCAGAAAGAGAAACATTTCCTTTATCTGAACAGAAAGAAAGAGGAAAAGAAAGACCCAGATATAGAGAGATTTGGTGACAGAAAGATGAGAGAATCTGATGGCTTCTATATGTTCTTGAAAAAGTCAAATCCATATTTATCTAAAACCTCTTCTATTTCATTCCATTTTTTCCGTTTCCTTTTTAAATTTATATATTACTCCCAGTTTTTTGGCTCTAATCCCATTACTGACAGTTCCTGTTACTCTTCTATTTTTCTCCGTCTTTAATTTGTGTTTATAACAGCTGTCAGAAGAATGGCCCTAGGGTGGTAGGCGAAAGGAAATATGGATGAGAGGACCTTCATCCCCATAGCTTACCCCCATGTCCTCCAACTCCACTCTACCTCAGCAATAATTATTTGATTACCTCAGAAAAGGGGAATGGGGGGAACTGGAAGATCTGTGCACCTGCCCACAGCTTCTCAAGAAAACCTCACTGCACTGGTTTACCTTCTTCAGGGCTGCATGACTCCTCTAAAAGAGGTATCACCCCATAATTTGACACAGGATTTCAAAAAGAAGGTTTTAAACCTCTATCAGGCTTAAACAGGAATAAGTCTGTATAGTATTACCTATGATGTGAGAAGACCTAGTTATGAAGAACCAGAGCTTTCCCTGGAACTTTCAAGGGAAAGTATATATTGGATTTTGGTTTTTTGGAGCAATATACTTAAGACAGTTGCATGATAATGTAGAGCTATTTTTCTGCTGTTCATTCAATAAATATTGAGCTTAAAAATTCTACAATACAGCAGACACTTAGGTGGCTCGGTTAAGTGTCTGCCCCTGGCTCAGGTCACCATCACAGGGTCCTGGGATCCAGTCCCCCATCAGACTCCCTGCTCAGTGGGGAGTCCGCTTCTCCCTCTACTCCTCCCCCTGCTCATGATCTCTCTCTCTCTCACTCTCTCTCTCTCAAATAAAAATAAAATCTTTGAGGGCGCTTGGGTGGCTTAGTCAGTTAAGCATCTCCCTTTAGCTCAGGTCATGATCCCAGGGTCCTGAAATTGAGCCTGGCATTGGGCTCCCTGCTCAGTGAAGAACGTGCTTCTCCCTCCCACTGCCCCTGCCCACCCCTCACCCCAGCTCGTGCTCTTTCTCTCACTCTCTCTCTCTCAAATAAAATCTTAAAAAAAAAATTCTACAATACAGCTAAGGATTTCTCAGTATTAAGTTTAAGATTTGGAATAGTTACAATAATCTTCAGTAGAATATCTGGCAATATAGAAAATGGTGAAGAAAGGCTGTTTGAATGATTACCTGTATCTTAGCAATTATCATATCATATTGTAATCATCATTTTAGAAATCTGCCCCCCAACTAGGCAGCTGTTGTTAAGGATGAGTTTACCCTACTCATTTAAGTGCCATATCCAACAATAATCTTCAGTAGGATATCTGGCAATATAGAAAATGGTGAAGAAAGGCTGTTTGAATGATTACCTGTATCTTAGCAATTATCATATCATATTGTAATTATCATTTTAGAAATCTGCCCCCCAACTAGGCAGCTGTTGTTAAGGATGAATTTACCCTACTCATTTAAGTGCCATATCCAACCAACATATACAGCAGTCCCTGAATACTTGTTTCAGAAATGAATGAAATAAATGCATCATTATAAAAAGTACATAGGGACACCTGGGTGGCTCAGTAGTTAGGCGTCTGCCTTCAGCTAAGGTCATGATCCCAAGGTCCTGGGATTGAGCCCTGCATCTGGCTCCCTGCTCAGCTGGGAGCCTGCTTCTCTCTCCCTCTCCCACTCCCCCTGCTTGTGCTCCCTCTCTAGCTGTCTTTCTGTCAAATGAGTAAATAGAATCTTTAAAAAATAATACCAAGATTTAAAAAAATTAAAAGTACATAATTATGCACTATTGCCAAAAATGAGTATTCCCAATGTACCCAAAGCCAAAGAGATTCCTAAATGATCTTTTTCATTCTCAAGAAAATCTGGTTTTCATTTGCTTGAGTTTAAGAAGAGGATATTCAACTTTTTAATACCTCGATGCCAAATATAAAAAGTTTTAATCATTCTCAAATTTCTCACACAGCAATGAAGACACAATGCTTTGGCTAAAAAGGTATCCACGTATCTTTAGACCACTATGTTAAAGTTCTTTGGATTTAATTACAGGTTTTTTTTTTTTTCTATAAAAGAAATTTCCTGGGTTTTAAGAGTTGGAAAAGCAACTTTATAATTCCCCTTTGAAGTTCACCAACAATGATATTCTGTTCATCATCAGGTAAAATTAAACACCTATTAGGACATAGCAGCACTCTGTATACTAGAAATTCTGGGAAGTATGCACTTTACACATATTTTTGCATCACTTGCCCTTGGGTCAAATTTTACTCATCTACATCAACTGTCATAGAAAAACATACTTATATTTTTCAGCTACCGTTTGGTTTCTGCTCATATGTAACAAATTATCTTAAGATACCTTTGTAAAGTTGCCAATTTCAAAGACATTTATGTCCTCCTTACAATTAAGAAATCAGGTAATTGACCCAAACGTCTCAGTAAATACCAACACAAAAGAACTATCTATCTCTACTATGGCATAATGACGTCCCAAAACAAAAGTAAAACATAAATCAGATCACAACATTTTTATCCAAAATGAAGTTTCAAGAATGATTAGAATATCTGAGCTATTCATATAGAACACTGACCACTCACCAATCTAAAGATAAATGGCCTGAAACAAATAACTTTGTGATGTTCCTTCCAACTCCACGATGCTACAGAAAAAGAGCACACCAACACAAATAGAGAAGTACCTACTGCAATTGGACATCTCAGATATATATGTAAATTTTACATTATAAGATAGTAATAGAATGTAGTAAAAAGACTGTTATTATCCATTAACCATATAGTGATTTGGAAAGCCCTCTCTGCCTAAAAAATTTTACCCATCAGAATACAAGGCCTAAAATTCTACCATCTACTCCTTTAAATGGAGTAGTAACCAATATTCGCTCTTAAAATCCAAAGTAAAGCATCTCAGTAATAGCTACCATTAATTATTACCAAATTTTATTAGTGTAAATTAACTCACTGGATGACTTTTCTCACTAACAAGCAGGATCCAAGGGTATCCCAAAAGGCCCAAGATTCCTGACGATGGGGGAAATCTTAAAAAGGAGATGGTGGGCAACAAAAGCAAACTTAATTTCCTTAACAATTTTGGCCAGGGTAGCAGCTTTGAACACATCAAACAAAAATATATAATTTCCTATTCTGTTCATTTAAACAAACGAGATAAATAATTATCCTCTTATGTCAAACCAGGTATATAATCCTCTCTACCTAAAAAGAGTCACTCCAGGTCCCTTCCAGTCCTAGAATTCTATGTGCAACAAACACAATTAATAACTAACTCTAAAATCCTATAGAATTAAGTGGTAAAATAACATTCGATCAGAAATAACAGACATCATCTGGTACCCTGGAACAAGAGTAGGCTTTAAAGCCAGATTTGAAATAGAAAGCTGGCACTACCCCTTTAATTCCTTCCTTAGCCATGATATAGCTTGAGCAAGTTACTGCATCTCAGAGCCTGTTTCCACATGACCATCTCTTTCTTGAAGAGATGCTGAAGGCACTAAAACACAAAGCAAACATAAAACTCACAGTATAGTACTTGACAAGAAACACATTACAAAAGTGGTAGCTAACCGGTTTTTAATGTTCTTTAAAAAAATTGAGCTCAACAAAAAAGGTGAAAGCTAAAAAAAAATAAAATAAAATAAATAAAATGCATACCAGTAAACAATGACTAAAATGCATCTCATTCCTTACAATATACAAGAGAAAAATATATATGTAACTAAATAACAGAATTTTATAATTAGTTGGCATAAATAACAATCAAAGTATTAAGTCAATATGAATAACATAGTTCTACAAATACCAGTGAGCATGTTTCTTAGAAGCAGATCAAATACCAAAAGACAATAATTAACAGGCAACTACTGCTAAAGAAATATTCAGATATGATGAGTGACAATTCAAACACTACAAATCTGCAAACTAAACAAATGTACTTTTTAAACATCGTAATCTATGCAACAAAAATGGTTCCTTATACTATGTATGGAAGTATTTTCAACATCTATGTAATCACATCATTCAACAAAAATGTTGCACTTTAGGAAATCCGACTTCTATAACCAGAAATGTAGGCTGGTTTACCCAAATACTTATTAAAAGCAAAAGCAAAACAAAACAAATCTCTTAAAAATCTCCAAAATACATATCTATGAATAGGGTAAAAAAAAAAAAGCTGACTTCAACTTCCAAATCTAGAAGAAACCACGATTTTTAAATATAATCCACTTTTAATAGTCCACCAGAACTAATTACTACCTTCAACATATTCCTTGATATGGTCAGTTATGCAAAGAGATCATCAGTAACTGCTGTGTGAAAGGTTTAATCCTCCAACTTCTACATCCCATACACTGGTTATGGGGGTTTGTCTTTGTTTTTTGTACTGACTAGTGAACACACTCTGCAAGTTTTCTTTAATTCTTTTAATCAAGAATTCAACATATCACTTTCATTCAGATTAAAAATACACCAGAAGGTATAACAGGAAAAAGTACCAGCAAAGTAGAATTCTATAGGATTTTTGTGATAAAACTATTTCCATTTTCCTATCTGGCCCTAAAACTTCTATCTTCTACCTTAATATCACAACAGTCAGAAAACCCTCCCAAATACATGTTCAAACTACCTGCCCAACAAAATAGGGTCACTGGATGTGGGGAGAAGGAGAAAGAAACTGGCCACCTGTGTTTACCAACACTCTCATCATATCAAGTACAAAGAAAATATTTTTTAATAGCATGTTGCTACCCAAAGAGCCCACAAGACCCATTTAGTAGCCAATTTCTGTGACCTGAGAATTGCTACAACTGAAATTGAACTTTCATGTAAATGAAACAACAACAAAACAAGCTGCTTCAGGGAGTTTTATGAGGATATGACTATACAATACTAGTGGTGATATCAGACACAGCATTTTACAAGGATATGGATAGGAAAAAAATGGATATAGATCGAAATACACTTTACATATACATATAAAGTGACAAAGTACAATAAAATCAATAAAGTTTAAACTTTAAATATTTTGGTCAATATTCTCCTACTCTTTGAAATATTCATTCCATGGTATTAAAAAATAATAAAAATATAGCCACCATAACGATGGCTATAACATTTATTCAATGCCTGTTATATGCTGGGCACTGTTCTAAACACTTTTTGTGTATTTACTCATCTAATCGTCAAAAATAACTACTCATTCACAATTCCCCATTTTACAGATGAGAAAACTATGGCATTGAGAAGCTTGAGTACAAATACAGTTAAGACATGGGCTCAATAATATCTCTTTGTTCTCGGTTTCTTTATATGAAAAAATGAGTTCCTTCCTCCCAACTCGACATTTACAAGCTAACAAGAACGCTACCAAAATTCATATTTTGTTATAAAAAATTCGTATTTTTCCCACTATGAAATTTTTTTCTCCTAAAAGGATCCTCCATTAAATCAAAGGTCAACAAGCACTTTTTAAAAAAATAACCCTAAGAGGTAACACATCAAGTTATGGAGCCTGATTAGCAGCAAAGAAGGGCAAATTACAAAGTAAGCCAAATCTGACTTAACCATCTCCCCACTTTTCTAGAACTCTCTCTCACCTGGTCATACAGGCTATATTTTTGTACTTTGAAAGAGCTTATTTGACCCTAGAGAACTTGACAATTGATAAAAGATGTATGGTAGTTTTATAATGTCCAAAAATTCTTTAATATTCCTCCCTTCAAGAGGCTGAACTTAATTAATTCCCCTCTCAAGTGTGGGCTGCACTTAGTGATACAGTTCTAAAAGAATATGACAGAAGTAATGGTGTGTAACTAAGTCAAAAATGTCATCACAGCCTCCTCCTCGCTCTCTCTTAGATCATCTGCTCCAGGGAAAACCAGGTGCTTTAATTGTCAGTCAGATATCAACAATTCAAAAGTCAGGTAAAATGAATGGCAAGTTATGTTATACATCCCTCAAGCCCCCACTCCTTGACCATTAATTAAGCCAATTAAAACACAACTAAAGCAGAAAGTCAGATTTCTTCTATCTCAGCTTTAATTGGAAATTAGATTTTTAAAAACTTAGCCAAGGGATGCCTGGGTGGCTCAGTCAGTTAAGCAGCTGCCTTCGGCTCAGGTCACGATCCCAGCATCTTGGGATGGAGTCTCACAACCAGCTCCTTGCTCTGCAGGGAGCCTGCTTCGCCCTCTGCCTCTGCCTGACACTCTGCCTGACTGTGCTCTCCCTCTCTCTCTGACAAATAAATAAATAAAATCTTTTAAAAAATAAAGTTAAAACTTAGCCAAGATATTTACCCAATTTTTTTCCAGAGTCTGCAATGTTGTTTTTCTTCCTCCTAATCTTCAGGTCCACCTGCAGCATTTCATCTTAACAAACCTGAAAAGAATATTTAACCAATATACAAGGTAGTCTGGCTTTACCAGCATTTCCACCATTTCAGATTAAATTACTTGATTACATGCGTGAGAATGCACACATGTGGAAAGTTGTTAATGTTACTCCAAAATTGCATTTCCTACTTTAAAGTTTCCAAACAAGAAATACCTTTAAATCTAGAATAAGAACACGGTTTCCAAACTACACCATTCTAAAGGTTTCCAAACCATCACACCCATAGAAACAGCATGATTTGGGCAGTTAGAGGGTTGTTGAGGTCAAATCTTACCTTTAAAACATACTCAAGGGGCACCTGGGTGGCTCAGCCAGTTAACCATCTGACTCTTGGTTTTGGCTCAGGTCACGATCTCAGGCTCATGAGATCAGGCCCACCATTGGGCTCCACACTCAGTCTGCTTGAGATGTTCTCTCTTCTGCCGCACCCCCAGATGCGCTCTCTAAATAAATAAAATACTAAAACACACACACACACACTCTCTCTTCTCTCTCTCTAAGTGTGGCCTTGAAAAGGTTGTTCTCTCAAACTGTTGGGTCCTTACTGGAAAGAATGATGCCTCAGTTCCCTTCCTATTCCAAGCAACTGGCACACTTTTCATCAAATGAAAACCACTTTGCAAACTCTTAAGATACTTGGGAGATGATAAGCATATCGATTAAGGGACTGTAAACTGGAGTCAGAGTACTGGTTTAAATCACATCTCTTAACTTTGGACAAGTTGATTTTTAAAATCAACTTTTGCGTTTATCTATGAAGTGATAATAATGGGCTTTACATGATAGGAATGTTACGATGATTAAATGAGATAACATGCAGATGAAATATGTATCACTCAACAATTATATAAGATAAATATTCTGGTTAATTCATCTATTTTTATATTTAATATTTATGGTTAATTTAGAATAATCAGCTTCAATGCCAGCCACGCAGAGTGAAAGCAGCAACATGAAACCAGTTGAAACTTAACTTACACGACAGGACAGTTAAAAAAAAACAAAAAACACACTCATGATTTCATTTTGGAGGAAATTTACAAGAACTCTTTCCATTTAACAAGCGTCCCCAACTTTCTACTGTCAAAACTAAGGCCAATGGGAATGGGAGTTAGGTGTGGGAGAGAGGGTGGGACACGATACTCTGCGGAAGGAAAATCAACTTCCCTTCACCTTTCTTTGACCAAAGATAATGTTTCCGCTGAAATGTACTCTTCCATATCGTAGACTCGGCAAGCGCCAATTCTGTGTACAAAAGACCCCACACCTTAATTGGAAAGGGGAGTTCTAAGGCTCCACCGCCTTTGGTCAATCGACGCTACGTTAAGCAGTTCGGGTCTGAAGCATCCCAGAGCCACTCTAAGGGCTAAAGCCGGAACCTGCAGGTGCACGACCTTCCCGCCCGCCGAATCCACACACAAGCAAGTGGGCGCCGCCCACCCGCCTTATCACCACCTACACAGGCCGCTCCTGTGTCTGCGCCCCCAACAATCCGACTACGACGGCCCTTCCAGGCCTTCCCATTGACCTCAGGCACCAGGTCTACAGGTCCCGGTGCTGTATCAGAAACTAAGAAATGAGTCGACACCGCAACAGACAGCAGCGATGAAGCCAAACCTCCAGTCTCCCACCAGGCTGAGTTCCAGAGATGACGGAAAACTGCTGCTGCTCACCCCAACCCTTGCCCAGTCCGACCCCGTCCCCTCACCTGGGCGAGCGCCGGAGCGGCCTGGAACCGCTCCGGCCTCTCTCTGAGCGACGCCAAAGGCCTCGGGCAGTGGCAGCAGCGCCGAGCCGGACCCGGCCCGCGAAGCTCTGCCAGTGCCCACGACCCTCTAACCCCGCCACCCCGGCCAGCTACCACAGGTCCTGCCAGGGGCCCCTACCCACTGACACAGAGGGGCGGAGAAGGATGGGAGGGGTCCCAGCCACGGCCAGGCGCCACTGCGACTGCGCCAACTGGTCGCGTCACACGTCACGGCGCCGGCACGCCACCGAAGCCCCACCCAGAATCTGCGGCGTCCCACCCCTTTTCTTTCCGCCCCTTCCCTCCCCCAGATCTCCCCGGGCTGGGGGTGGAGTCTGGGCCCTGAGGCGCAGGTCAGGGGCTGGCTTGAAAAAGATCACTCGCTACTCATGCAAAGGGAATGTCAATGAACGCCTTTCTGAGGCCCGAGACAGAGAAGCACAGAAAAGAACAGAACGCTGACAAAAAGGAGAATCAGACTGATGCTATGAAGTGAAATGAATCCGCTAGGAATAGAGAGTAATACTTTTATGACCTTATCAATACCGTGAGCTTCATTGTATGAAGTGAAACCTATATTGAAAAAATTGAGTCTGTTATTGTATTAATGAAAAGTGGTTTGATGCTCACCATTTTTAAAGAGAAAGACTTCATATTATTTAGCGGGTGAACCAAGGCAAACGACTTTCTGGAGTTCGACAATTATCTCAGATATATTGTGCATTTTTTATGTACACTTTGTAATAGGAAGAGGAAAGTGGATAACAGTCTTAGCTCTATGGAAGATTTGGGATTGCTAGGACAGATGTGGACAACTAGAAATGCACACAGTGATATGCAAGCAATAGCAAACAGTGTTAAGCATGGCCCAGGCACTGTTGCAAGCACTTTTTATTGATTCATTTAATCCTCCCAAAATCCTGGGAGATAGGTACTCTTATTATCTCTTCTATTCCCATTTCACAAATTAAAAACTAAGGTACAGGAAGGTCAAATAACTTGCCAAACTGCACCTTAAAATACTAAGGTACAGAGAGGTTAAATAACTTGGAAGGCTAGGGTAGAACCCATGCAATGTGGCACCAAAGTTCATGCTCTTTAGCGTTACTGTATACCTTATCCTCCTCAAGTTCTAAATGTCTAAAATTCTAGTTCTGACTTCCTTCCTGAGCTGAAGTACCGTACCATATCTCTTAACGTTTTCAAGTTGGAGTTTTACTCTTACCCTAAAAGAAACAGATGTGAAACCAAATATAAAATAAAGCCAGAAAAGATTAAACATATGATATAACATATTAACCTTTATTGCATGTAAGGAAATAGAGGCCCTAGCAGAAGTGAGTTATGAAAGGACTGGATAAAAGCCAAAAAGAGAAAAACATGCACCTATTTTAATCACTTCCACTTTCTACCAGGACACTCCTACCACCCTTACTTGAATTACCTCTTTAGAGTTTATTTCTCTACCTCTGCAAAGAAATCTTCTTCGAAATCTGGAAGAATCCCAGTCATTCTCAATCTTTGTTCCTTAGTAAGGCACCAGGACCCCACATGAATTCAAGTTTGCCACAGCCAAACTACGAACTTTGCCCAAGAGAGAAACTGTCCCAGTACGAATTCTCTAGGAATCTAGAAATTACCTAGATGTGGTTCAGAATCCTTAGATAGAAAACTGAACGGAACTAAATTGCCCTGGAGCTAAGGGAAGGAGGGAAGAAAGGAAAGGAATAGATCTCTGGGCGCCTGGGTGGCTCAGCTGATTAAGCAGCTGCCTTTGGTTTAGGTCATGATCTCAGAGTCCCAGGATTGAGTCCCCCATGGGGCCTGCAGCTCCATGGGGAGTCTGCTTCTCCCTCTGACTTTTTCCCCTCTCATGCTCGCTCTCTCTCAAATAAATAAATAAAATCTTAAAAAAAAAAAATAAAAGGAGTAGATCTCCAATGACATAATTATCATCATAATGAAACAATTATTTAAGAATAACAGGGATTACTTTCAAAATAATCAACAAAGGTAGCCACCAATTTAACCAAATTTACATTGATATTTTCACCATGAAAATATTTTACAACAGAGTAAAATGAAATGTACTTCAAAAACTAAATATATACTAAGAAAATTTTCTCAGAATTAATAGTTTATTTTACTCTACAAGTAATACAAATATTATTATGTTACGTGAGTCACCATATAGTACGTCATTAGTTTTTGATGTAGTGTTCCAAGATTCATTGATCTCGTATAATCTATACTTTCAACATCCTCCCAATAAAAATGCCATCAGCATTTTTCAAAGTGCTGGAACAAACAAATCCTAAAATTTTATGGAACCAGAAAAGATCCCGAATCACCAAGGAAATGTTGAAAAAGAAAAACAAAGGTGGGGCATCATGTTGCCCGATTTCAACTTGCTGTGATCACCAAGATGGCATCGTACTGGCACAAAAACAGACACATAGACCAATGGAATAGAGTAGAGAGTCCAGAAATGGACCCTCAATTCTATGGTCAAAGGATCTTTGACAAAGCAGGAAAAAATATCCAATGGAAAAAAGACTGTCTCTTCAATAAATGGTTCTGGGAAAATTGGACAGTTATATACATTAGAATGAAACTCAACCATTCAATTACACCATACACAAAGATACAGCATACACAATAAACAATACACATACACCATACACAAAGATAAACTCAAAATGGATGAAAGACCACAATGTGAGACACGAATCCATCAAAATCCTAGAGGAGAACATAGGCAGTAACCTCTTCAACATCAGCCACAGCAACTTCTTTCAAAACATGTCTCCAAAGGAAAAGAAAACAAAAGTGAAAATGAACTTTTGGGACTTTACCAAGATAAAAGCCTTCTGCACAGCAAATAAAACAAAGAGGCAACCCACAGAATGGGAGAAGATATTTGCAAATGACACTACAGAAAAAGGGCTGATATCCAAGATCTATAAAGAACTTCTCAAACTCAACACCCCAAAAAACAAATAAGTCAAAAAATGGGCAGAAGACATGAACAGACATTTCTCCAAATAAAACATACAAATGGCTAACAGACACATGAAAAAATGTTCATCATCATGCTAAGAAAATTTTTTAAAAATTAAATATATATTAATTTATGGGCACTTGGCTAATGCCTTATGGGTACTATTTCATTTAACTTGCACAAGCCCATAATGTAAATACCAGTTGTGGATGAGGAAGTTTATAAAAGTTAAATAACTTGCCCAAGGTCACACAAGCTAGAAAATGGAACCAGAGCTTGAAAATCAAGTGAGTCTAACTCCAACACCTATTATCTTTCACTACTCCACAGTAGATCCAAGTTAAAAAAAAATTCTCAAATTACAGAATTACAACACATAAAAATGTAAAACCACAACTACTTTATAGATAATTTTTTAAAATGTTAAAACAGCATACTATCTGTATTTTAATGCATAAAGGAATTTACTGCCACCAAATTCAAGATGTTAAAGGTTTTTGAATGCTTAATTCAGGTTTTTATTTCTTTATCATCTAATAATTTCTTAAAACCCCAATGTCTTGATGTATAAACTTGACTGTTCCTCAAGTTGTTATACATTTTTTGTAATACCAGGATACCAAGTCTGAAGTCATTTCTCACACTAAATTGTCATCATCATCAATAATGTTCTTAAGTCCATAAAAACAAACAAAAAAAGTATGGGGCACCTGGGTGGCTCAGTGGGTTAAAGCCTCTGCCTTTGGCTTAGGTCATGATCTCAGGGTCCTGGGATCGAACCCCACATCGGGCTCTCTGCTCAGCGGGGAGCCTGCTTCCCTTCCTCTCTCTTTCTGCCTGTCCCTCTGCCTACTTGTGATCTCTGTCAAATAAATAAAATCTTTAAAAAAAAAAAAAAGGAGATTCCTGTATTATTTCAAAATATACCTGCCAACTGAAATTATTTTTCTTTTCACTTACCACTAGCCAGCGCAGGCCACAATTCAACCTTCTGTCATGCCAGTATTCTCCCAGGAGACACCAATGTTAAAACAAACCAATGAGAGTTGGTCAAATATATTTTAGGAAAACCACAATTACCCACTTTAAAGCTGATAAAGTGAAAGGAGCTGAACATGCATTTGGAAAGAGGAAATTTGTACATTTTTGGATATACTAAAAGAACCCAGTATTCTTTTTTTTTTCCTTGAATTCCAGGTGCTTTATTTTTTTTAATAATTTTTTTAATTTTTTATAAACATATAAAGTATTTTTATCCCCAGGGGTACATGTCTGTGAGTCACCAGGTTTACACACTTCACAGCACTAACCATAGCACATACCCTCCCCAATGTCCATTAACCCACCCCTCTTTCCCAACCCCCTCCCCACAGGAACCCTCAGTTTGTTTTGTGAGATTAAGAGTCACTTATGGTTTGTCTCCCTCCCAATCCCATCTTGTTTCTTTTCTAGAAGAACCCAGTATTCTAATAATGATTTGAACTTTAAAATAACATGTAATGTCCTACAAATCAACAAGTAAAACCACCAACCCATGAGCAAAAGATTTGAACAGACAGCTCACTTAAAAAGAAATACAAGTGGGCTAAAACCGTAGAAAAGATGTTCTTCGTTCTCTTTAAAAGATAAAGACCAGTTAAAGCCGCAGTTGAGGTACCATCGCTTTTCTTTTTCAGGTGACAAAGTTCAAAAACATTTGATAACTCAGTATTAGAAAAGGCTTGGGGAAAACAGAAGCCCCCCCCCCCCCATACATTGCTGAAGGGCATTTGAATTGATTTAGCTTCAAAGGAGAGCAATACTGTAATATCATCTTAAAGCTGTCAGTTCTCATATGTTTTGACCCAGCAATTCCACTTCAGAAATGAATCATATGGATATCTTCATACACGACCAAAATGTATAGGCTATCTATTGTTACACTGTTCATAAAAATAAAAGATTGTTAGCAACCTAATAAAGTTCAATTAAGAAGATTAGTTTAGGGACGCCTGGGTGGCTCAGTTGGTTAAGCGGCTGCCTTCGGCTCAGGTCATGATCCCAGTGTCCTGGGATTGAGTCCCACATCGGGCTCCTTGCTCGGCGGGGAGCTTGCTTCTCCCTCTGCCTCTGCCTGCCATTCTGTCTGCCTGTGATCACTCTCTGGCTCTCGCTCTCTCTCTGACAAATAAATAAATAAATAATCTTTAAAATAAAAAGATTTAAAAAAAAATCATGGAACAGCCATAGAGCTGCAAAAAAATGTGGTAGCTATAAAAGAACTGATATGAGATGATCTACAATGTATACTGTAGAAAAGTGAAGAGCAAAACATGTACATGTACCTGTGGAAACTAATAACAGGCTCAAACCTGCAGATTTCACTTTATAAACACACTGCTCAAAAGACTACAGTGGACAAAAGTTAAAATTTCTAGTCAATGGCACATAGTGTAAAATAGCATTTGTATGCATATATATATATATATACACACATATATATAGTATTATTTTTAGGCATAGGTTATATATGAAAAAATGATGAAGAAAAACTGGGTGGCTCAGTCGGTTAAGTGTCTGCCTTCGGCTCAGGTTATGAGCCGTACTGAGCCCACCATACTGGGCTCATTACTCAGCTGGGAGCATACTTCCACCTCTCCCTCTGCTAATCTCTCTCTCTCTCAAATAAATAAATAAATAATGTCTTAAAAAAAAAAAGAAAGTAAAGAAAACTGGTATAGACTACCATTACAAGGGGGAATTAAGTAGATATCCTGGCCCAGTTTGAGTTTGTAGAAAGATTTCTTTTTTATTGTATATTTTTTAATAATATCTAAATTTTGTAATGGGTGCATGTGTTACCCAAAGTAAAATAAAATATCTCAGTGAAATATGACTATCTTTTTCTTTGGTTCTCCCATCAATTTTTGCTTTCTTCCTCTAGACCCGAGATGAATTTACATTTTTTATATTAGTTTGCTAAGGCTACCATAACAAAATATCACAGAGTGGGTGGCTTAACCAGCAGAAATTCATCTTCTAACAATTATGGAGACTTCAAGTCCAAGATCAAGGTGTCAGCAGGTAGATAAATGCCTTCTTGCTGCATCCTCACATGGTCCTTTCTCTGTGCAAGCATGACCCTGGTGGCTCTCAGAGTGTCAAGGACAACAGTTACATATCAGGGCCCACCTTAATAACCTCATTTTACCTTAATCACCTCTTTAAAGTACATATCTCCAAATATAGTCACACTTTGAGGTACTGTGGGGGAGGGAGGAAGTTAAGGCTTCAAAATATGAATTATGAGGGGACACAATTTAATCCATAATATTTGACAAACATGATCTTTTCCTTGAACTAATCTCTTTTTCATTCTTCTACAGTTCTTTGAAATACACATTCCACATGCCTTACTTTAAAACTCTGGTTGGGGCACCTGGGTGGTTCATTTGGTTAAGTTCCTGATTTTGGCTCAGGTCATGATCTCAGGGTCCCGGGATTGGGTCCTGCATCAGGCTCTCTGCTCAGAGGGGAGTCTGCTTCTCGCTCTCCTTTTGCCCCTCTCCCTCTGCCCCTTCCCGCCCGCCCTGGCTTGTGGTATCTCTCTTTATTTCAAATACATAAAATCTTAAAAAAAAAAAAAACTTGCTGCCTTTATTTTATATTTTATTATCTTGTTCATTTATTCTTATTCTTTTTTTAAAAGTATAAAATTTAAAAATTTTTATAAATTATCATTTGACCTTGTGTGTGCTCCAGAAAAGGCCAAAGAGTGGAGATTTTTTTCCCTCATCCCTTTGTATTGGTCAAATCCTCTCTTGGCATGTCTGCTAGCCTAAGTGACAATCTTATCTCTCTAATAAACTCTCTTTATTGCCTTTGTAGCTATAGTCTTTCTGAAACTCATTAATCATTTATCACTATATCTCAGTTCATCAGGTCAATGTGAAAAAATTATTTCGAAGTCTTCTTTAATTTGATTTTTCATGTCTCTATTTTTTTCTTTACTTAAGTCAAGAAATATTTAGTATCTATATGCCAGACACTGGACTAAGCCCTGGATATACATGCATAATCAAGGCAGACACAGTCCCTGCCCTTGAGGAGCTGATAGTCAGTGGTAAAGATAGAGAATAAATCAAAAGCTAAATTCTAATCTATCACTGCAGTCTAATAATTCCTGGTTATATTTTTCTTCCTCTAACCCATATTAAGCTCAATCCTTTTAATGGTATGTGACACAAAACTGATGTAAGTTGGCCTAAGTAAAGGAAATGTACTGGTCCTCATAAGCTTTAGACACCAGAATTAGATTGACTTCAGGTCAGGCATGAAATTCCAAGCCACGTATATCTCCAGGACCAGTTTGACTCTCTCAGAGAAGCCATTCACCATGTTAGCTTTAATTTCCTGTTTCCCATGGTAGCAAGACAATGGCAGAATTCTTGGTCCTATATCCTCCTCATTTTTTGATCCAGCAAGAAAGAGCAAGAGGCTGTTCTCCAGAAATCTCAACCAAAGTCTCCCTGTGCCTCATTCACTGTTCTTGGGTCCCACGCTTACCTCTGAAGGCAATGGGGATTGTGGTACCGTTGGCTGGCCTTGGCCATACACTCCATCCTAGAATCAGAGCTACTGCCAACTTCAAGCTACTTGATAAATAAAGATGTGTCACAAAACTCAGTGAGAAGACAGCCAACTATGAATGAAGAAGCAGCCCTCAACAGACACTGAATCTGCCAGTCTAGATCTTGGTTTTGTCAGCCTCCAGAACACTGAGAAATAAATGTTTGGTGTATAAGCCACCCGCAACCCACACAAAAAGACTTTTCACACTGTTCACAATGTTTTCCATTTTTTCTGTTTTAAATACCTTTTTGCCCTACTACTTGATTGTGAATTTCCTCAGGAATGTCTTCCATAGTTTTATAGTCAGGCCTAGCATTGTGTCTGGCATAAGGTAAACATTCAATAAATGATTATTAAATAAATGAAGGAAAGAATAATTAGTTTAGGATAACAGAAATCTAGATAAAAGCAGACATGCTAAAGAGTATTTAAAAATCAGTAAATATCACACCCTTCATCTGATGTGAAATTCCACACACATTATATCAGAATTCTATTTACTAAACAATACTTTAAAAATAAAGTTACCATTACCTAGTGTTCCAGATTGTTGATACTTCTCAATTTGAAATATGATGCAAAGATCCAAGAGCTACTACATTTGAGGGACAATACATTTTCTACTAACACTACATACTCAAATTTGCTGAGGGACATCATCATAGTTGTTATAGTTATACATACTGAGCACTTAGCATGTCCCAATATATCTTTCCTAAGCATCATATATGTATTAAATCATTTGTTTCTCTCACACACACAAAATATATGGCCATCTAAAATCAGATTAAAAAAAAAAAAGCAGATGTCCTTCAGACAAATGTGGGACTAGGAGCCAGAGTTTCCTTTTAACTTATATTAATTTGTTTGGTCCAAATTAAAATCTTTCCTAATCTAAAAAGGTATAATATAAAAAGCGATGCCAAACTAACACCTAAATATGCCTTGGTATTTAGCTGTTGAAAACTGATTGAGTCAAGAAGTTTTCATATGAAGACTTAAGTAGAAAATGTTGTAGTGGTACAAATTTATTAAGAAATCCAAAGTGCCGACATTACATCAAAATTTATGAGAATAAAGATGGAAATGAAAATATCCATCTTTGCAGAGACTTTGGAATCTATTGGTAGAAATAAAACTCAAAGCCAGAGGGATACCTGAGTGATGCAGTCAATTAAGCATTGACTCTTGGTTTAGGCTCAGGTCCTGATCTCAGGGTCAGTTCAGCATG
Source organism: Mellivora capensis (assembly GCA_004024625.1). Lineage (NCBI taxonomy): Eukaryota > Metazoa > Chordata > Mammalia > Carnivora > Mustelidae > Mellivora > Mellivora capensis. Next base: position 18,733 of record PISX010016096.1, read on the forward strand.
GAGTCTGCTTGAGATATTCTCTCTTCCTCCCTCTGCCCTGCCCTTTCATGCTCTCTCTCTAAAATAAATAAATCTTAAAACATGGGGCGCCTCGGTGGCTCAGTGGGTTAAAGCCTCTGCCTTCAGCTCAGGTCATGATCCCAGGGTCCTGGGATCGAGCCTCGCATCGGGCTCCCTGCTAAGCAGGGAGCCTGTTTCCTCCTCTCTCTCTCTCTCTCTGCCTACTTGTGATCTCTGTCTGTCAAATAAATAAATAAAATCTTTTTTAAAAAATCTTAAAACAAACCTCAAAGCCAAAGAGACACACTATTTTCAATGCAAACTATATTATTTATCACTTTCATTTCCTTGAAATGTTTTTCTTCCCTTTCAGTGTCATTTCCTTCTTCTCTGAACAAAGTAACTTTCCAATACAGTTTCAAAAAGCAGCTACCTGTATCTGATTAAAAAGAAGTGGAACTAAAAATTATCTTCCTGAAAAAATTATCTTACAGAAGTATGGTATATACGACTTTCATTCTAATGACTTTTTGCACAATTTTGCACAATTTTAAATCAATAGCCCAACTAAAAATAATGCTATGGATTGGAGAAAAGAGATCTCAAAGTATGGATTACTGTTTTTCCTGAGTATCTTCTTATAGACAAGGAAACTGAGGCTGCACATTTCCTTCCCACCACTTAACATATGACAACAATAAAATGTGGTCATCAGAAATATTGAATTCTACAGTTACTTTTTTTGGCATTCTCAATTGACACGTAACATTCTGTATATTTAAAGTGTACGACTTATTGATACATATACATATTTCCTCGATTCCCACAATTTCCTCCCCGCGATCCTTTGCTCTTTTTGAGTGCTTTCAACCAGACTCCAAGTTAATCCTGGTCCCCAGACGCAAGGCACTCTCATATTGGGGTATTACTTTCCAGTGGGTCGCTTTTGGTGGCTCCCTCCCCCTTTTGTTTATCTTCCGATACCAGTCCGACATTCCCACTCCGCATTACCTGCCCACTGGTGTCTTCTGCCCCCAAAGAGATCCAGAAGTGTATAATTCTAATCTCAGGCTGATTTCATAGGTGATCAGAGTTCCTTGATAGGTAATCAGCTCACTTTAGGGTACAGGTTGAAATGGCGCCTCCTCCTAGTTCCCTGCCATCTTGTCCCCCCTACATATACATATTGCAATCTTGTCCCCCCTACATATACATATTGTAGCTTTAGCTCACATCTCTATCCTGTCATACACTTATTATTTCTTTTTTTGTAGTGAGAACATTTAAGATCTGGTCTCATAGCTATTTGGAAGTACATAATACAATGTCATTGACTATAATCCCTATCTACATTAGATCTTGAGAACTTATTTAACTACTAATTGCACATAATTAATTGTTGCAACATTCTCCCCAACTACAATATATAAATTAACTGTGATGTTTGGAATTGGATCTCTACCTACATTCATTCATTTATTGAATTAATATTTATTAAGCACTTACTGTATTTTTATTTAACAATTACAGCACTATTGTAAGTGCTGGTTATGCAATGCTGCACAAATCATTTGCCTTCAGGGAAATTATATCCAGGAAATGGAGAGGCCCCAAAGCAAGAAAAAGTTGGCATGTGAAAGGAATTGATAGAAGATACGTTTGGGAGGAGGCATGGCAAAAAAGGAGAGACTGAGAGAGGAGAATATGGTTGATGGAGTAGGAGAAGCTCTTGGGTGTTTGTACTAGCTGGATTTTGTTCTTTCATTTTCAAGCCCCAAATCTACCATACAACCAATGTATGTTGTTAGAACAAATATTTGTTCTAAGCTGAAACAAATACCTTGGCTATCACTACACTGTCTATTCTACTACATAAATTATTCATTTATGATCACGTATACCAGTTCTCTACATACTTTAACATACATACGAAGTACCTAGGAATCTTTTTAAAATAAAGATTCCGATTCAAGGTATGAGGTGGGATCTGAGATTCTGCGTTTTCAACAAAATGCCAGATGATATTGCTGCTGCTGTTGTTTCATGCAACAGACTTGGGTATCTAGGTTGTAGTTTGACAAGGAGTTTGGAATATATGCTAAATTCAGTGGGAAGCCATTGAAGGACTTTAAACGACACATAACCCAATTTGCTTTATACTGTACTTCAAGTTCCACAAGACTCATTATATTGTTGGCTCAGGGTCTTCTCTCTCTCCAGCAGTTATTTAGTAAGAAGGCTGTTTCAAAGTTCCGAGTCACCTTGCATGTTTCGGGTTTCTTCTATATATTATTCTCTTTGGGGCTTAAAGCCAGTTAGTGAACTAGGTAGGTCAGGCCAGCTAGGTCCAGGTCAGTGGCCTTCAAAGGCTCTTGCTCATGTGTTCCTAAAAGGTTTTGTAGGCAATATAACCCTACACACATTAATATCTTAAATTTTTCATAATAAATTTAAGTCATTGTAAAGGATGCAATTTTCTATACTATCACAAATATTTTTAAATAAAACTTTAATAACACTCTTTTAAATGTATCTAATGGGACCTAAATACTATAGTTATTTATATCCACTATCATTAATGGATAAATTAATACTGGACAAGTAAAAATAATAATAATGGACAAATAATAAAATTAATAATGGACAAATTTTTCTTTAATAGTTGCAAATTATGATTTCTTTTTCTTTCTGAATTTGCAATTTCATCATATTTCCCCTGCAGAATGTTACTTTATATTTAATGTTTAAAAGCCTTTTATGAAGTGCCTCTCTTTCTTACCTGTAACAAATTACATAAATAAATATAAATTTAATTTCTAAAATTTTATGTAACCATAAAGTTGTTTGGTTTTTTTTTAAAGATTTTATTTATTTATTTGAGAGAGAGGCAGTGAGAGAGCATGAGCGAGGAGAAGGTCAGAGGGAGAAGCAGACTCCCCGTGGAGCTGGGAGCCCGATGCGGGACTCGATCCCAGGTCTCCGGGATCATGACCTGAGCCGAAGGCAGTCGTCCAACCAACTGAGCCACCCAAGCGTCCCCTGTAACCATAAAGTTTTAATAATTAACTTTATCCTCTCTTGAATTCCCCCATTGAGTTATAACTGCAAGTATTAATGAAAACCAATTAACCAAAATATTTATTTTATAAAATGTGATAATTATTATATAATAAGTAAAATGTACTGGAAATGTATCTCTTATTGTGAAAAAAATGTGGTCTTTTTTCACTAATTAGTTAATAATGTATCTGTGGATGAATCCTACTGATTGCTTGAAAAGGGCCTATTTCTATTTGTTTATGTGTGTTGACTTTGAGAAACTGTTCAAATAAACAAGGAGATAGGGATGAAAGGAGTTTTATTACATCAATATCACTTAATTCTTTGAATTCCTTTAGAGTTACATGCCAAAATTTACATTATGATCTATTATCAAAAATTATTTCTTTGATTAGGTCCCTATAATACTAAGAATTAGAAACCAATCAGAAATCTGAGTCACAAAATAATTTATTACCTAATTATTAGTCATTTGTTGTTAGAGGAAATTTACCAAATCTTCTCAAATGATATTAGCTATATATTCTTTTAACTTCAATGTTTTAATATCATGAAATACAAGTACAAAACATTGTGTGATTAAGTGTTGTACTACATGGAGAAGGAATAATACATTTGTGTTTTTATCAAACTCTGTATCACCCAGTGCTAGCCACTGTACCAACAGCTTTCCACAGGGATTTTTCTATTCTTCCTATAAGGTTTTATCATGAATAAAAAAAGCTCACAAATCTTTTCACCCACCGCAGATTTGTATTTGTTGTTAATATTCTTGTTCAGATGTTTTGGAAAACTGTTAAGAAATACAAAATTGCCATAGCCAACAGTTCTGAGTAGCTAAAGAATGTTGTTATTTCATGTTGGCCAAAACCTCCCTTATGTCATCATTGCAAAGACACTGTGCACTTCAATGGGGTAAGAAAAAGCATTGTCAGTGGTTCTCTTACTGTTTACGAAGGCAAATTACCATTTCTTGAAATGTACAGAATATTTTTTTTTTAAGATTTTATTTATTTGACAGAGAGAGACACAGTGAGAGAGGGAACACAAGCAGGGGGAGTGGAAGAGAAGCAGGCTTCCCGCTGAGCAGAGAGCCCGATGGATGCGGGGCTCCATCCCAGGACCCTGGGATCATGACCTGAGCTGAAGGCAGATGCTTAATGACTGAGCCACCCAGGTGCCCCCAGAATATTTTAATAGTTATTGGCTAAGCAGTCATTCATGAAAATCCAGTTATATAAGACAAATAACAGCAACAAAGAGCCCTAAGTCCCCACATATACTAAAGAAAGCAAGTTTAGAAATATTTAAACTAACTGTTTTTCCTACCTCTACTCTGGTTTAACCACATCAAGGGAGAGTAACATGAGCTAGTAAAGAAAAGTGTTTAGAATTCAGCATCCATAGCATACCTCAGCCATTTCAACTAAGACTTTTTAAATGACAAACCAAAAAAGATGACGAAAGTAGCATTTACTTTGTTGGGAATAAAAAAAATTAAAATCTGCTAATCTTATAAAATATTTGAAACTAATTTTGTTTTTATAATAAAATGATGTTTATCTTTTTAAAAGTTTTAATTACCATTCTTGCTGTTAAAAAAATCAAAGTGATATCAATCGTAGAGATAACCTTTGGGGTATTTAAAATAACGTTTGGAAAACTGAACATTTTTAATTGCCAGCATTATGCTTTGTTCTTGGTAGAATCATCTTTGTTTCTTCTTTTCATATCCCAATTATAAACCCCGGCCATACTGACTTCTGTGATAGTTAACTGATCTTGAAGAAAGTCAAGGTCTTCCTCAAGAGAATCAAGATTCTTCATGGTAGTCAATAAATTCTTTCCCAACAATGCCTGAGCTTCATCAATATCACATTCAAGCATTACATTAACCCCCAACCACAGACACATTTTATGAGTAGGAGGAACAGAAAGTTTGCAATACAAGTTATTCACCAGTAAGAATCTGGTCTCCGGCGAACTGGTGGGCTCTTTTTTTTCTCCAGCATGTATTTTAGAATTTCAAAGTCTGCTTAATTTCAGGAATCTGACCTTTCAGCCTCCTTTCCTTTTGAGCAAGTTTGAGTTCCATAAACTTATACTTTTGGTACTGCTCATCCAGCTTCTTTAGTACTGCTTCTGCAGTCTCATTCTCAGGCTGTTTCATGAAGGAATCCACATCTTCCACAAACATGGCCTCAGGAATCCCTAGGTGGAGCTGCTTTTGGTTCCCTGCCCCCACGTCTATCCTTAGCGGCCACCATCTTGCGAAAGCATTAACCATGTATTTTTTTCACTTGAAGCCACCTGTTCCAGTCACAAAGGGAAAAATTAAAATATTCCTAATTTTAGCATATCTTCTATACAATATGTTTGATAAAATGTTCTGTCATGTCACTTGATTTAAATGTTCCATCAAGGGGCACCTGGGTGGCTCAGTGGGTTAAAGCCTCTGCCTTAGGCCCAGGTCATGATCTCAGGGTCCTGAGATCAAGCCCTCATCCGGCTCTCTGCTCAGCAGGGAGCCTGCTTCCCCCTCTCTCTATGCCTGCCTTTCTGCCTACTTGTGATCTTGTCAAATAAAGAAAATCTTAAAAAATAATAATAAATGTTTCATCAAAATCTTAGAGCTACAGGTTAAACTTGCTTATAGAAAATGTCCGCTTTGAACCTGATTACAAGGTTATGTTTCATTGCTACCCTAGTAAGCCAAATCAGATTGACTTTCTGTTAAAGAAATAACAAGTCTTACATTTTTTAATTCAAATAAATGTGTTCAAATGCATATTGAGGGGTAACACCACTGAAAAATAAACCATAAATTAGACTAAAAAGTAAAGACGTTAAGATTAAAGTCATATAGTCTAATTTTTTTTCATTTTCATAATAAGCTATAAGCCAAGGAATAAGTTTTATGCTAGCTTTTTTTTTTAAGATTTTATTTATTTGACAGACAGAGATCACAAGCAGGCAGAGACACAAGCAGGCAGAGAGAGGAGGAAGCAGGCTCCCTGCTGAGCAGGGAGCCCGATTCGAGGCTCCATCCCAGGACCCTGGGATCATGACCTGAGCTGAAGGCAGAGGCTTTAACCCACTGAGCCACCCAGGTGTCCCCGCTAGCTTTCAATATTAAACTTAGAATAATGTAATGCAGTGGTTAACCCAAATTATAAGTTATTTATATTATATAAAGCATGGAGCAAAATTAGAAAAAGAGACAGAAACATGGCATATGTTCTATACTGGGCTCCCCGGAAAGCAGAACCAAAGGTAAAGGCTTTAGAGCAAATGCTGGGTCTGGAAATAAAGGAGAAGAAAAGCAGGGATGGAAATGAAGATGAAGATGTTGGCTAGCCCTGATCAGTTGCTGTAAGAAATGTGCCTTGACCCCTGGGGTTTATAGCAGCATTATCTACAATAACCAAAATATGGATAAAACCCAAATGTCCATTGACTGTTGAATGGATAAAGAAGATGTGATATGTATATGTAATATATGTAATGGAATATTACTCAGCCATAAAAAATAATGAAATCTTGCCATTTGCAATGATGTGGATGCAGCTAAAGAGTATTAAGCTAAGTGAAATAAGTCAAGCAGAGAAACACAAATACCATATGATTTCACACATATGTGGAATTTAAGAAACAAAACAAATGAACATGGAGGAAAAGAAGAGAGGAAAACCAAGGAACAGACTCTTACCTATAGTGAACAAACTGATGAGTACCAGAGGGGAGGTCGGTTGGGGGATGAGTGAAATAAGTGATGGGGATTAAGGAGGGCACTTGTAATGAGCACCAGTGTTGTATGCAATTGTTGAATCACTAAATTCTACACCTGAAACTAATAGGACACAGTATGTTACCTAACTGGAATTTAAATAAAAACTTGAAAAAAAAAGAAAAAAGAAGAAAAGAAAGAAAGAAATGCTCCTAGGGGCCATCCATCTGGAGGAGAAATGGGGAGTAATTTTTCTTTCTTGCCAGGTAGTGAAAACTAAGATTTTATTGTGGATCTTCCAGATTCCAGATTCCAGTTTGCCACAAGTAAGTAAGTGCCTGGCGTGGGATTTTCAGAATGATGAAGTGATGAAGTAAGGAGCTGAGCAGACCCTCTCCTCAGCCAAACAATGTTTTAACTGGTGAAAATTATAAAAGTCAATCATTCAAAGTCTGGAAATTGTACTAAGGACACAGACCAAATGAGTAAATATTCTTTCAAGAAATTATGGCAAATCATGGGTAAGAACAGTGAGCAGCTGGGACATCTGAACCATGATCCACTCCTTTACATACTCCCTCAGTTCCACATTATGGAATTTCTACCTCTTGGTTGGAATTTGCAACCAAGAATGAGATTCCTCTCCCTCCAGCTCCCAGTCTGGGGCTATGATGACAACAAGAAGGGTAGGCAGGTGGTGTTTCATCTTCTTCAGGTCCATGTTACAGGAGCTCTATTACTGAAGGAGTAGTAGATGGGGTCTCTCTTCTTATATACAGCTTCTCCTCAAGACAGAAACCCTACCCTTAAGTATGGCAAGCTGAAAACACTAAGGTTCCATCCTCATCCCACCTAGCTGGAAGGGAGGAGTTTCCAGGCTGGGGGAAGCAAGCTGAGAAGACCAGGGTCTGCCCTGACTCCAGTGAGTAGCCATTGGCAGTGGGTGAAGGATGAGCAGTTTCCTGCCCGAGATCTAGTATAGTGGCACATGGGTTCTATCCAGGAGGAAAGGCAGCCACAAGGACAAAGGGCTCCAGCAATGCCTAAAAGGCCTGCCTTTATTTGGAACATAGAGTGGAGGACTCTATGCTTAAGAATGTTATTGAAAATAACATAACATAACATAACATAACATAACATAACATAACATAACATAAGATCTTGGTGGAGAACAATTAAGAGAAGGCTATCATTCTCATACACGACTGGATAGCAGCCGGGAGTTTAATGGAAAGAACCAGGGAAAAAGGCAGTCAAGAAAGCCTTCTTGAGATCATAGACATCTCTGGGGTCAGAAAGATGTGTACATATGCTAGGTTGCAACTACTGAGAAGCAGTCAAAGCAAGACATGGGGCAGACTTGAAATCATTCTCCAAGTTGCACACAGCTTATCAACACAGAGCTGATACAGATGCTGGAATTATCAGCTATGAAATTTTAAATAACTGTGATTAACATCTCAAGGGGTCTAATGGAAACAGTAGACAACATTAAAGAAAATATGGGTCGTATAAAGAGAGAGTGTGAAGTCTAAGAAAGAATCAAAAGGAAACTGGAGAAATCCAAAATTCAGAAATGAAGAATGCCTTTCATGGTTCATCAGTAAAGTACAGGTAACCAAGGAGAGAATCAGTGAGCTTAAAGATATGTAAATACAAACTTCCCAAATTGAAATGCAAAGAGAAAAAAGAGTAAAAACAGGCAAATAGAACAAAACATCCAAGAACTGTGGAACAATTATGGCAGCATTATTTATAATAGCTAATTTATGTAATTTATAATAGCTAAAATATGTAAGCAACCCAAGTGTTAATTAATGGATGAGTGGATACAGAAACTGTGAAATATGGGATACATGTGTATATATATATATATACAAAAAATATATATTATACATTACATATAATGTGTATATATATGTATATATACACACAAATATATATAATATATATTTATGAGTAATATATATAATAAATATATGTTAATATATATTTATAAATATATTTTATTTATATTATATAAATAATATATAATATCATATAAAAGATATATTATATATTATAAAATATATAATATATAATAAATATATATGTATGTGTATATATATATGTATATATGCATATATATATGTGTATATATATATATAGCACTCAGCCATAAAAAAGAATCAAATCTTGCAACAATATGGTTGGAGCTAGAGGGTACTATGCTAAGTGAAATAAATTTGACAGAGAAAGACAAATAACATATGATTTCACTCATATATGGAATCTAAAAAACAAAAGGAACAAACAAACAAAAAGCCCCAAAACAGAAACAGACTCATTTTTGATGAGTAAATATGCAAACTAAAATTATAAATCTCCTAAATTTGACATAAGTTTTCTATCATTTCTTTTTATAAGAATTGAAATTCTGACTGACCAGAAAGGTGAGCAACAGCAAAAGATGCCCAACCTCTTCACTTAAATGGCATAGGAAAAATATATTTCAGTTAATGTACATATACTCAATGTTATTATTCTGGGACTAAAATTTTTCTCTGTTCCAATCAAGTTTAAATGTTGGACATCCTGCCTTTGAATTATTGTTCTAAAATTGCTAAAATTTCTCAGCAATAAGTATAATACTCAATAGCAATTTTTATGATACCTCCTTAATAGTGTCAAGGTCACAAATCAAAATGTCAGCATTTTCATTAGGACAAAATATTGTAATTTATTTACCTTTACTTTATGCCAAGGATATAATTCTCCAATATACACACTTTCGTTAAACTATATTCATATTTTCTTTTCCATAAATTCCCACTTCAATAACATGTAACTGAATTATTCCCCATTCATACAGCTGTTACAAGCAGCCCACTACTACTTTTTTCTCGAAGCTATAATCGTAATTCTTATAAAAAAAACCCAACCAATTATAACATGACTCATCTCAGATTCTATAAGCTAATTGTGTCCCTAGCAGCGGACACAAATATTGGTTGATATTGAAATCAGGTTGTGTGCTCTCAGGTCCAGAAATGCCTTGAAATTCCCTCTCTTTTGTGTTAAGAAAGGAATCAGATTTGAGAAGAATTTGAATGAAAGAAAAGCTTTAAAATTATGTAAATAGGGAGGTTATACAAGATTTTAGTCTCTTTGAAGAGCATGTTTTTAATATTCAGAAAAAGAAAGCTAGAGTGGTGACCCCGAACAGTGTAGACATGAAGAACAGAATTGGGTATGGAATTTCCCATGGAACAGACACACACAGTGGGTGTGGTTGCTTTTTGGTTTTTTTTTAAGATTTTATTTATTTATTTATTTGAGACACTGGGGGTGGGGTTGGGGAGGGAAGCACACAATTGGGAGGGGAGAGGAGCTGAGGGAGGAGAAAAGCAGGCTCCACACTCAGCTCAGAGCCCTACACAGGGCTCCATCCCATAACTGTGAGATCATGACCTGAGCAGAATCCAAGAGTCAGAAGCTCAACCAATTGAGTCACCCAGGCACCCCCATACACAGTATTTTGGTGTTTGTTTTTTTTTAAGATTTTATTTATTTATTTGACAGAGAGATAGAGAGCACAAGTATGCAGAGCAGCAGGCAGAGGGAGAGGGAGAAGCGGGCTCTCTGCTGAGCAGGGAGCCCAATGTGGGACTCGATCCCAGGACCCTGGGATCATGACCTGAGCCAAAGGCAGCCGAATAGACTGAGCCACCCAGGTGCCCCACACACAGTGGTTTTAAAGTGTTTTACAAACAGGAACCTATTATAAAAATTAGTGATGTAGATTTCTTTTTTTTTTTTTACAGTGTGTAAATGCTATTCTATACCTTCAGTAACCAATTTCAGCTAGAACTGTAACAGAAAATAGGATACCATTAACAAAACCAGCAAGAACTAGGAATTAAGTAAAGAATGTATGAACCTTTATGAATAAAAATTTTGAGGATATAAATGATCTGAGTAAGTGAAGAGATAGCTATGCTCATAATTCAGTTTAGCCATATGAATTTTATTGAATATATAAATATTCAGTGCAATCCCTCCCAATAAATTCAATTCAAATATAGGTAACTGGACAAACTCATAAATTTCATATTGATGCTAGAAGCCTAAATACCTAAATCAATTTAAATAAACAAGAGGAAAGCACAGGGGCATGTCTTACTAGCTATTAAGAGTAAATTAAAGCTTTACTAGTAAAAACAGTATGAGGCAGAGCAGGAACAAATAAGCCAGTGAAACAGAACAGATTGTGTGTGTGTGTGTGTGTGTGTGTGTGTATGTGTATAAATTGATATGTGAAATTCATACCCCAAAACAATGGAAAAGTGAAAGCACTTACTATCAGGGGTATTAGAATAATTAGTTTAGTAGATAAAGAAATATACAACTGTATCTCTACCTTATCCATATAAATAATAGACTATAAGTAAGCAATAGCACTAATAGAAGAAAATATAGGAGAATATATTTGTGGTATATGGTTGCAGACAATCTTCCTAAACAGGATCCTAAAGGCAAACAGTAAGGTGAAAAATAGATGTTGACTGCATTAAAATTAAAGAAAAAATTAACATTTACTGTTCAGGGTAAGACACTACAAGTAGTATTAGTAGACTGGTGACTAAGAAAAGTATTTGCATTATTTAAAACCAATGAATCATTAATACAAAAAACAAAACAAAGGGATGTAAAAAGAAAGTGAAGGTATAACTGAAATGGGGGATAGAAGGGCACCCAGGTGGCTCTGTTGGTTAAGCATCTGCCTTCGGCTCAGGTCATGATCCCAGGGTCCTGGGATCGAGCCCCACTTTGGGCTCCCTGCTCAGCGGTGAGCCTGCTTTTCCCTCTCTCCCTCTGCCTGCTGCTCCCCCTACTTATGCTGTCTCTCTGTGTGTCAAATAAATAAAAAATATTTTTAAAGGGGGGATATAATTGAAAAATGGGCATAGGACACGAATAAGAATTCATAGAAGAAAAAGCCCAATACATACTAAAAGATCCCCAAATTTACTAACAACCAGAGAAGCAGAAATTTTAACCATGTCATGTTAATCTCTCATGTTACTTAAATTATTAAAAAGAACAAATCCAAAGTTTCGTAAGTAATGGTGTACTGCTGGTGGGAGTTCCATTCTGAAAACTATATGAGCATGCTCAAAATAGTTAGATTTAGATCACTTAGACCACTAAGACCCACTGACCCTATCCTGATATATCCCAGAGAAATCTTTTTACAGTCCTTGATGAGCTATTTTGGAAGATACAGTGACATTGTTAGGGATCAGAGGGAGCTGGAGGCTAGATGAATGGGTGTATAAAATATGACACATACCTTGTACTAATTCACACCAAATAGAGGTTACATTTATATACAGCAACTTGATAGGTATCAAAAATAAGAAAAAGTTAAGGAAAGAAGGGGATTTATACCAAATGCATAACACTGCATCTAGTACCACATACTTTACAATGATAAATGCATAGTTAGGAACATTTATCCTTGTATTTGTTTTTAACTAGAATGGGAACCTAAGGTAAGAGAAGAATATGAGCAAGGATATGGACAGATACTGATAATGCACTAAGAGCTGAGGAGTGAGACTAACCCAACTCTCCTCTTGGCACCTGAAAAGGGAAGAAAATTCAATGAATACTACAAAAGCACAAGTAGACATAGGGATAGTTCATTCTTTTTTTTTTTCCCCCAAGATTTTTTTTTTTTTTTTGTGACAGAGAGAGAGAGATCACAACTAGGCAGAGAGGCAGACAGTGAGAGGGCGAAGAAGGCTCTCTGCTGAGCAGGGACCCTGAGACCAAGACCTGAGCTGAAGACAGAGGCTCAACCCACTGAGCCACCCAGGCACCCCAGGCATAGTTCATTCTTATGTATAAGAGTTACACTGCTCATCTAATAAAAATACTTTTGGGCTGTTCTGTGAGCTCCAGCAGGCCTATAAAGACAACCACACAAGAAAATTACTTTGTTTAAAAAATGCAACTTGGCTTCCTAGTACCATTTTTGTAAATACTATCCTAGGTGATTCTTCTCACACTGAGTTGCACTGTTTTCAAAAGAGAATCCCCAGTTTTTTGTTCAAGATCTCTGAAAAATAGGCTGCTCTAGTACCATCTTTGGTAGAGGGAATCTAAATCCAGTTCTTGACCTAGCTGAGGGTATTGTATGTGGGTTACATGAGCCAGATAAGGATTGCACTGAATGACCTGCAAGGCTCCTTCCAACTCTAACCATCCCACGGTTTTGCTCTTCCTCCTGTGAGTTTCAGACTCTAAAGTATTGATTTATGCTCCAGTGAGATAAATAATAAATTAAAAGAAACAGCCCAGTTGGATGTTTTTTTCTGAATAGAACTGAAATTATTTAAATCAGACAATCTTTAGACAGCAGTGAAAGATTTTGCTAAAACTGTAATTAAGATACATGAGTGTGAGACAAAAGTGATGAATTTTTCAGTCCTGAGAACAACTGGAGATCTTATTTTCAAAATTTCTTCCCACCTAATGGTGGCCTATTCTTGTTAAAGAAAAAAATACAACTTTTATCCCTCTTGTTTTATTTTTAATACCTTCACTAGCAGGGAAAACTATGATTCCACTTAGAACCATGTGTTTCAAGAACGATTACATAGAGAACTATAATATACAATTTGGAAACATTTGCCTTGCAAAGGTCTGACTCATCTCTGATTAGCAATGAGATGCCAGAGGTGAAAGGAGAGGAAGCAGAAACAGTAAAGCAAAAGAAGAAAAAGAGGAAGAGCATATGATGTTACAACCCTGCAACCCAGCACGTGAAAGACCGGTGGATCTCCTTTCTCATTTCAATGAGGAGAACTCCGGCATCCTTTGTCATCCCACCTATAAATATGAACATTAGGAAAAGTATCTCAAGACAAGGTCCCAGCTCAAATTTGAGAGGAAACTCATCAAGAACAAGGATTGCTGAGCTATTGGTATTTGCTACATGTATCCCAAAGACCTGACTGATAGATCTTTTTTTCCTGCATTGGTGTGGAAAGTTATTCTGTACACCACCAAAGGAATACAGTGGGCTGAACAGAGCCAGTGTGTAAATATGTAAGAATATTTCTCCCAAGAAAAGCACAGAAGACAAATGAGATAGTTGCTGGGGTGAGTTTTTCATTTTCCTAAAAAGGAGTCTGTCTCTTCAGTATGCAATCCAAAGAGTAGAGTCCATGGCTGTCCCCAGAATAGGCAAACACAGAGGCTTACCTTGTTGACTGCACAATGGTTTGCTGAAAAAGAGATGTTGATAATGAGAAAATGTTGATTCAACAGGAAGAAAGTAATATAGATGCTAAATGTTCCATACTTTCTTTCCTGTTTGGAGAAAGCTTTACATGTTTACAAAACTTAATTCTATAGTTAACAAGGGCTTAGGAAATGCTGACTTTTCAATAATTTATCTCTTATATCCAGTTCATGCACTGCCCATATCTCAGTGATGAAGTTTTAGAATGTAAGTGAGGTTCAGTGGGGTGGAGTCCCGAGCTGACGACCAAGAAAGAATTCTTGAGACGTCTTTGGTGCAAAATGGTGGTTTATTAAAGCACGGGGACAGGACCTGTGGGTAGAAAGAGCTGCTGCTCTGGGGTTGTGAGGAGTGGTACATTATATACTTGCAAGTTGGGAGGGGGTCAGGGATAGCGTAAGTCTCTAAGGAATTTTGGAAGCAAGGTTTCCAGGACCTTGAGGGGCTAGCTGTTGTTGGGAAAAAGGTCATTTATTAGGATCTAATAAAACCTTAGTCAGGAGACCATTCAGATGTATATCGGTGGAGCATATGCTTGGGGATGATTGCCAGCACGAATCTTGGAGGGTTTAGAGATAAAGGAAGTTTCCAAAGGAATTTTTATATGTTAAAGTAGACTTACAGGATCCTGGTTGGGGGTGGGGGGGAGGGGGTCAGGCTAGGATTGCCTTTTGCCCTTCTGGAAGTATTAAGGTGGAGACAGTCGAGTCCCTAGAGGAATGTCACTCTGCCTGTTTCAAGGACTTGTCAGTGGGCTCTAAGGAAATGTAATAACTTTTCTTCTCCCTTTGTTTCCCACATCATCAGGGCTTATCTTTGGGGTTCATGAGAGAAAGAACTTGCTACAACTTTACAAAAGAAGGATAATCCCAGATCTTCTGGTGGCATTATGGTTGGAACTGTGACTTTCTTAGAGAAAAGCCAAGAGGCAAACTGAAGTCCCAAGGTGACCTCAGGTTCAGGGCTCTTTCCCAGGGATGTGCAGCTGGTTTATATGTTTGAAAGTGTCTGTGTATCATTTTCCTGCAATCACATAAACTGGTAGCAGAGCAGAAAATACTAACAGCGATGACAACATAAAACTTCTTCACTCTCTTTTCCCTCCCTCTCCCTCCATTATCCCCATTCTCCTGCCCTAAACTTCACATTCTGCCTGAGAAGATGGTTTAAGTTTTGGGGAGAGTCTTCATAAAATCATTTCTGCACAACATTTTCCTTCTAGCTATGGAAAGTTCTATTGTACCACATATGCAGCTTCTCCAATCTATCTCTTTATCTTCCCAGCGTTCACTGGGACAGTCATAAGCTTTTCCTCCGTGTCAATCATATGTTTTGCAGCTTTGTCTATACTATGCACTGCTATTCCTAATTTTTTTGTCTTTTAAAACCACTTTATGTTGTATATCAGTAACAATCAGTTTTGCAAAAAAAAAAAATCAGTTTTGCAGTATGTTTGAATATACCACATTACTTTTGAAAACTGTGTCCCCCCCAAAAGGTCTATTTTTAAAAAAATTCAAACTTACAGAGAAGTTGAATAGTAAAATTAGTACTCCTTTATCTTGCAACCTGATTTACCCATCATTAACATTATGGCCCTTTATCTCACAGGATACTTCATTCCTAAATACTTCAGTAAGTCCTATGAATAAGTACATTCTGCTATATAATCACAATACCATTATTATACCTAAGAGGCATAACACTAACATAATATTTTTATCTAGTATGTCATCCAATACTCAGTTTTCTCCAATTGTTCCCAAAATGTGCCTTCTACTTGTTTTTTGTTTTGTTTTTGCTTTTGTTTTTGATCCAATGTCCAATCAAGGGTCACATATTGCATTTGGTCGTCATAACTCTTCAAAAATCTTTAATATAGAAGAACTCCCTGACTTTTAGTTTGCTTTCAATGACTGGCATTTTGGAAAGCTTGTTTTATTGTGGTTTGTCCCATAGTCTGGATTTATCTGACTATTTCCTTGTGGGTTTTTTGTTTTTGTTTTTTTTACATTTTATTTATTTGTTTGACCAAGAGTGAGAACACAAGCTGGGAGATAGAGGGAGAAGGAGAAGCAGTCTCCCAGCTGAGCAAGGAGATGATGCAGGGCTCCATCCCACAACCCTGGGATCATGACTTGAGAAGAAGGCCGATGGTTAACGGACTGAGCCACTCAGGAGTCCCTCCTTGTGTTTAGTTTCAACAAAAATCTATGCAAGCTATGCAAGAGCCTAGCCTAGGTAATGTCATATCTTTCTAAGTACATCACAAATAAAGGCAAAAAAATACCTGTTGCATTTGTTATGAGCCCAAGTTTCATCTCTTGGTTATAATAGTGTCCACCACATTTGTCCATTATAAAACTCTATCTTTTCTCTTTGTAATGAATAATTAATCTGTGGTATGACATTTGAAAACTCGGTGAATATCCTGTTCTCTAGTAACTTTTTACCTATAGGTTGTAGCATTCATGAATGATCTCCACCTATGTGTCAATTGGTTGCAAATGGTGATTTTCTTATCATTTCTACTGCATCTATTAGCTTGTATTCTCTTGTAGATAAGGGATTTCCATCTCTCTCCTCCGTCCTACTTTTTTTAAAAAGAACATTATGGTCTTATAACTGTCTTTTCATTCGATGTGTCATAATTCATTAACATCATTATTTAACTTGATGCCCAGAGAATCCCAAGTTTTTGGTGGGAACTCCTTTAAGTGGGATCCTGTGAGCTTTTGAGCACTTTCTTGCTTTGTTAGTAATGAAAATATATTCCAGGCTTGCCTTGTACTTTTCCTGTCCCAGATCTGGAATCCATTTCCCTAAGGAGCCCTGCTTTCTTTTAATGGAATTCGGTATTTAAAAAACCAAAATTTAGGAACGAGATGTACTCATTGCTACTGAAGTACTATTGCTTCTAGGTCAGTGCAGTGGCTAGCGATTGGAAATTAACATATCATACTGACACTCGTGCCTGTTGTGCCAGTACTTAGGTGGGCACTGACAAAGACTGGTGGACATTAAGTGGCCAAATCATTTGGTCTACTTGGTTGTCCTCAAAATGAAATTATTTTTCCTGTTATTTTACCACTAAAAATCACAATACTGAAATCATGGTAAAAGTCAGCAATATAGCAGAACATAAATACGCACAGAGGTCACTAGACTGACTAGGGACAAGTGTTGAGTTTGATGAGACCCCCATAACTCCAGTGGGAACGCGACCCCTCTGCCAGGAACACGCAGACTCCTATGGAGGACATAGTGGGGGGCTCTCTGGTGGGACTAAGATATGATATGAAAATCCTCACACCTGTGTTCACCTCCATATGTCCATCCACATGCCTCTATCCCAGACCTCCTTATCACTGATCTTAGCCAAGCCATTGCCCATGAGACCTTTCCCCATTGAGATAAGCTTTTCCTGATTACTGCCAAGGCCACTCCTGAATGAGGCTATAGTGCAGCTGATTTACCTGTCACCTTGCTCCCACAATATAGAGCTGACTCATCTACAAACCAAGGTCAGACTTTTTCTTCCTCCTTCACCTAAGAGAGGGCATGAGTGCAACAGGAGTGTGTATCATGGGAGTTACCGCACCTGCAGCTTGCTTTGTGCCCTCTGTCCCTCATTGTGCCCAAACCTGGATGTACCGCTTCTGTCTTATGAGAGATTATTGCTGGCTATTAAATCTTACAAGAAGTCTGTGAGTTCTCATGAAAGGCAATTCGAGATGCATGGTGGCTTGGTTTCCCCATGGTTAGGCATTCCATCTCGACAGGGCAAATGTAGCATGTCAGGCATATAATTTTCTGCTATCGTGGCATAGCCTTGCTCCAGAACCTCAGGGGTCTTGCTCTGATTTCCTTGCTAGAACTTGCTACAAACTCCACAACATCCTTTGCTACTACTGTTATACTCACACCATAGGTTCTGTGGATCACTTTGTCTCAGTGGCAGGACTGCTTGCATAGCAGCTTGGAACTACTACAGAGCCCTTTTTTGCTCTGGGCTCCTTTCAGACCTGGCAGCTATTCATCACCCAGTATATGAGCCAGAGACTGTTGCTTCTAGAGACCAAAGCTTACCAGCTAATATACTTCCTTTCTCATAGTAGGGCATATAAGAGACAGTAATTTGTCTTTTCCTTTGGAGGGGCTGTCCCAACACAACCCTGACTACTGAAACTTTAAAGGGTTTATCTTCCTCCGTCTGCAACACACAGGTGTCTTACTAAGGCCTCCAACACACGAACCAGTTCTTGTTTATGTGGCTTTATCAAGATAAGGTCATCAATGTAATGAATTAGTGTGATATTCTGTGGACTGTCCAGATGGCCTGGATGGCTTCAGGCTATATTATGACAGAGGATAAGAAAGCTAACAGAGGTCTGGGACAAAACTGCTCCATGCCACTCTGACTGGGATAGAAAGAAATATATTCACTAACTCAGTGACTGCATCCCACATATATGAGGCCATATTAATCTTTTCTAGCAAAGATAGTGCATCTGGCTGTGATGGTGGCTGTGAGCAGGGGTGCTAGTTGGTTGAGTTAATGGTTATTCTCCAGGATTCATCCAGTTTCTTCAGGTGCCAGACTAGTGAATTAAATGGCTGGAGCCTACCAGTGCCGCATCCTTTAGAGTCTTAAGAGCAGCACTAATTTCTGCTGCCCCGGGGAGGCATTCCTGTATTGTATACCCATTATCTTGGTAGGGGGTGCTGGGGAGGTAGTCTAGTTCCATTAGTCAAGTTCCATTTGGTCTTGTCTACTGTTACTTTACTGACCAAGAAGCCAATGTGAAGGTTATACCAACCACGATATCAACCTCAATTCAGGGATAGGAGATATGAACAATGGGTATGAACATGGACTTGGAGAACCTAATGTAAGCCTGGTCTTGACTCACCTAGACACTGGATCCATCACTACTTAAATGTCTAGATACTTCTTTTACCTCGGTGCATAATTACCCATATAAATGGCCATAAGTCTTTTTGCGGAAGGACTAGGAAAATCACCACCCCTGTTTACTTATCATGGTGTTGCAGAGTTCTTCCTTTCAGGGATCCTACCACTTCTTAAGTCAAAGAATTTTTCCTTTGAAAGTTGTTTCAGGTACAGAACTGGGTAAGTGATCACACCACTTACCCCTCGGTCATCTATCTCATTCCTTCCGCCAACATAAGCTAAATAGTTCCCATGTTGGCTGCCAATCCACTTTACCCCTGGGGAAGTTGTATATCACTAATAATCTCTGTAACTTTGTGTGGTTCTGACTGCCTTGGCTTCCCCTCTGACCTTGGGGGTCATTACAATAATTACTATCTCCTGGCTTCTGGCATTTACACGCCACCCCAAACCTTCTATTATTTTGGGATTCTATCATCCCCATTTCTCTCAGTAAGCCAAGTTCTGTAACGGACTCTCCTCTATCAGCCCTGACCCCATTAGAAATTTTTATTGATGCTGGTGTTCCTCTCACCAGTTTGTTCTCATAGCCTGTAAATGGTATATCTTCTGGGCTTCCCTGTGGAACATAATCATCTATGGGGTCTTCTCATTGTAGTAGTATATCCATTCAAGCATACTCCCTTTCCTGAGCTTTTTTTTTTTTTAAAGATTTTATTTATTTATTTGTCAGAGAGAGAGAGAGCACGAGAGAGAGAGCACAGGCAGACAGAGTGGCAGGCAGGGGCAGAGAGAGAAGCAGGCTCCCTGCTGAGCAAGGAGCCCGATGTGGGACTCGATCCCAGGATGCTGGGATCATGACCTGAGCCAAAGGCAGCCGCTTAACCAACTGAGCCACCCAGGCGTCCCCCTTTCTTGAGCTTTTTAATCCCTTGCTCTGCTGTCTACCACAGCAACATTAGGATTCCAATTTTGTTCAGTGTGGGCCATGATGTGGGTATCATGTGGGCAGGCCATTTCCATGCCTCAAGGACTCATTCTAGGAAGAAGGTCACACCATCTTCTGGAGTCTATGCAAGGCTAATAAATATTGTAACTTGGTAGAGTCAATAAACTCTTCCCTTGATCCCATCTGCGCAGATTCCCTCAGCAGATTCCCATACCTGTTAGCACGATCCTGAGGTTGCTCTAGGATATGGTTTCTTTCCTCCCTTATTAGGCCCAGCTCATTCCTAGCTGTGTGTTTTGGTTTTGGTTTTTGGTTTTGTTTGTTCGTTTTTCTGGAACTTTGACTATTGTTTTGTGATTTAACCCAAATAGAAGGGAAGAAGGTAGAAGGGAAATGTGGAGGCAAATCTTGAGGCAGGCATTTGTTGCCTTGTAGGAAAGAGGCCTCTGTGATTACCGTCCAGACTGGCTGGAGTACTCACTTTCAATAGGAAGGAGTGGAGCACTTCTACAGGCTTAGAAGGTTCAGGGGAATCTGGGGAGTCAAAATCTTCAGATGCATCAGTCCAGCATCTCCATCCCTGAGTCAGTTGCCCAGTTTTTCTCCACCAGCGTACTGACCTTAGCATAACTGACCTGATATTGTTGCACTTTAACTTGACCCTCAACTTCCTCTGCTCTCCCAGTAAAAGGGATGAGCTTATTTGTATATAAACAAAGAGAGAGGCCATTTGACTTCCAGAAACCCCCCTTTTAAAAAGATTTATTTATTTAACCCAGCAAGGGAATGAAAGGGAGGGGGCAGAGGGAGAGAATCTCTAGCAGGCTCCACACTCAGCTCAGGACCCCATGTGGGGCTTGATCCTACCACCCATGAGATCAAGATATGAGCTGAAACCAAGAGTCCGATGCCTAACCCACTGAGCCACCAAGGCACCCCAAGACGCCTTTTTAATTGTCTACTAACTGGCCCTCAGCTGCTCACTGTCTTTTTGCAAGGCATCAGTGGAGTTTGGCAATACTGTCATTTCCTGTATACTTCTCAGACAGGAGTTACAGAGCACCAATTAGTGCATTTCCCTCCACTGGTATACCCCTCCAACTCACCACCAGTGAGCACTTGGACCATCACCTTGTGCCAGGAGCCGCTGTGCTCCACCTGCCACCAGTGAAGGGGTCCTTATTACCAGCCAGGCAATGAGTAATCCAGCTCTTGGCTGCAGCTATGGCAGGCAGGTTTCTTTAGAAACATGCCGAGCTGGAGTTTGGGGTGCAAGATGTTTATTGGAGATCAGTATCTGCAAGAGAAGAGAAACAGGATTTGGGAGAAGGGAGAAGACAAACTGTGATACAGGCCAAACAAAGCTTCAGCCAACCTGGCAGGAGTTCTGGAATATTATCCAGCATTGGGCCTTTCTGCCCCGCTTTGCTCAGTCACAGGATGTGGTTGGCCCAGGAAGGGTGCGACTTTGCCTGCGGCAGTTCATCTGCAGTTGAGGCAAGCCCTCGGGGAGCTGACAGTGGCAGTCTGGCTGCTGTCTGCATTTCTCAGTGCAGGGCAGCCCTTAACAGAGGATCTGGGTGGCAGATTTCAATATCTATCCCATTGTTTTAATTTTATGTTTGGAATTATTGAAAATATTTAAATAGTATAAATGTTAAAGTTATGTGACAAGCTATATGCAAGGAAGTCTCATCCCTATCTCAATCTCTTCCACTCTACAGGAAAACATTTTTCTAGTTCCTGCTATATTTTTGCCTGCATTTTTTTGCAAAAACAAGCAAATGTGTGCGTGCTCGCTCATGCACATACACACACAAACACACTCTTATTTCCCCTTCCTTCTGACTTAGAAATTAGCAGTTTATTTATATTATTTCCCCCTTGCTTTTCATTTAACAAAATATCCCATAAATCATTCCATATCGGTACAAAGAAATCTTCCTTTAAAAAAAAAAAAAAAGCTGCTCAGAACTCTACTGTGTGCATGTACTGGAGTTTCCTAACTGATATCCTATGGATAAGCACTTTTTTTTGCTTCCAATATTTTGCTATTACAGATAATGCTACAAAGGAGAATTCTTTGTGTTTTTCATATTTATGAAGGTACATCTTTTGGGTAAATTCCTTGAATTGGGGCTGCCTGATCAAACACCAGAGATATTTGAGAGTCCTTGTTTTCACATAGCCTTACCACAAAGTACATTGTCAGTTCTTGGAATATTTTGGTTTTTTTCTATTGTAATTTTGAAGTAGTGATGGGTAAGCATTATTTTGAGCTATCTACAGCAACTGTAATAAAATATAAAAGTATCTGTGATTTCTTTTTTTTAAAGATTTTATTTATTTATTTGAGAGAGAGAGGGAGAGGGAGAGGGAGAGAGCATGCGCACTGGGGAGGGGTAGAGGGAGAGGGAGAAGTAGACTCCGCACTAAGCAGGGAACCTGATATGGGACTCGATCCCAGGACCCTGGGATCATGACCTGAACCAAAGGCAGACACTTAACCAACTGAGCTACCCAGATACTCATATCTGTGATTTCTATTGGAGATAAATTCATATGCACAGCTGACGCTTTTCTGGCTTGTTGCCTATATTAATAACTAAAGAAATTAATAAGTTTCAGTTAGAGATACTAAAATAAAATGTATTTTCCCATCCATGTTTATGAATCCCAGATTAAGAATCCCAGTTTGTAAAACAATCATTATTATAAGTTTATGCTTCAGATTTTGGGGTCCCTCACCATCATTTTTTTTTTTTAATTTATGAAGTGCCTAATTGTATCTAGTGTTTTGCATGACTGTTTGATGTGACAGTTACATAGACTCAGTCCCTGATTTCCTGGAATTTAGAACCTAAGATAGTTGGATATGGACATAGAACAGAATAAGATCATTAAACCAATGCATGAATCAGTAAGACAAGTGTCTTTTAGGAGGATGGAATAAGAGTACATGTTAGAGTCCTAAGGGACAGGTTCTCATTTGGATTGCATAAGGATCAGGAAGCAGTTGGGAATGGGAAGAAGGCAGTCAGGCTTATCTAAGAACAGAGCAATGTCCTTTCTCTTTCCAAATGCACCTGCTGTTTTGGCAGATAGGACTGAAGAAATGCATTAATCACCCACTGCCCTTTTCTTAATACACCAGGGTATCTAAGATTCTCTTGGATTTGCACAGTCTTGCCATTTGAGAAGAGAATGGGACCCCCAGAGTGCCATCATCTAGCTACAATTTCCATACACAGAGTGTCCTCCCTCAAAATAGTATCAGAATTCCAGGAACTCTCTCTAGATTTCCCTTCACATCTTTTCTCTGCACTAGATACCTTTCCTGTTACCTAGAAGCCACCGTGATTCATTCCCTGAGTGCCTCCTACGTGCCTGAAACAATTCTAGACAATGGGGATTCATCACTGAACAACCAAAAATGCCTCTGGTAATAGGTGGAAGGTAGGCATTAAGGAGATAAGCAGAATGGTGAAAAATAGCAAGCTAGTGAAAACCAAAAAGATACTATGCCACTATGCAGACTAGTGAACATCTGTGATGCACAAAGAGTATTTATTGCTCTTATCTCCCAGGCTTTGCTCCGATAAAAGTGCTAAAATCCATGGTGCTGGTCTGAAGCAGTTATGAACTGTAGGTGATTCAGACCTGCCCTAAATATGGCCATTCCCATCTTGGCCCAACTGCTAAGTGCTGAGAATCCTGAGATAAAGCTGATACTGGTTGGTTTGTACTAGTGTGGTGGTTAAGGATTGTTTTAAAAATGTTGAAAAATGTTCGTAAAAAGTTGGTAAATAGCTAGCTAATGTCCTGAGCCTCCTGCAAGGCCTCTGCCCTTGCCCTGGCCACCCCTGCAATCCTCAGAGTCTCCCCGCAGTCCAGTGACCAAATGATCAATACCTGGTTTGTCAGGCAGCCTAGATGCCCCCACTTCCACAGTTGGGCTGGAGTCCCTGCTAACTGATCAAGTTGTATGCCATATTAATCATCAAATATATTTTATATCACCTCAAACCAAAATTATCTGTCAATGGAGGCCACAGGGAAAAGGGTAGGCTAAAGTCCAAAAATGTGTTGAAGGAATGACAACTTTGCTGTGAATCTCCTCCTGGTCAGGAGAAAAAGCATCAAGAGGACCTCAGGAATATTTAGAGGCTCTCATCTTTTCAGAGCTAGAAATTTAGCTTGTTAGTAGCTGACCGGTATGAGATACTAGGTAATTGGCACACTGAGGGTATATTTGTAATTACTTAATTGCCTTTCTTGTTGATAACTTTAAGGGACACTTTGGGTAGCCATTGAGAAACTCGCCTGCAGATGGAGTCTAGCTCATGCCTGACCACCTTGTGCTCTACTCCTACAAGAGTCCTGGTTATTCAGTCCAGAGAAGATCCTCCGGTGGTTCATGGCAAGTGTAACCTTTTAGGACTAGTTCCTCAGCTTTCTTTCTCTTTCTTTTAAAAAGTTATTTTATTTGAATGTTAATAACTTAATTTTTTAAAGATTTTATTAGAGAGAGAGAGCATGAGCAGGGAGAGGGTCAGAGGGAGAGAGAGAAGCAGACTCTCCACTGAGCAGGGGGTGAGATGTGGGGCTTGATCCCAGAACCCTGAGATTGTGACCTGAGCCAAAGTCAGATGCTTAAGCAACTGAGTGACCAGGCACTCCAATAATTTAATTCTATTTAAAAGATTTATAGACACATGGCTTTAAAAGTCAAGTTGCTTTACAAGGCCAAAGATGGAAAACAGCAGCATCACTCTCCTTATCCTTGATTCCTTCTCCTCAATGTACTTGATTTTGTGTCTTAGCTATAGTACCTGGATGTTTTTGCCCATATTTCTAAATAACATGTATATTCAGCTACTATGTGAGTTTTTAGTTTTAGATACTGTCTATGGGCTTCTGATTACGGAGATGAGGATCAGTTCTCTTATATCTATGCGCTACTATCTTTCTAATATAGTTACATCATTTAAAAAAGCATTTTATTATGGACAATTTCAAACATATCCACAAAAAGGATATTACTAAATGAACCCTGGTGTACCCATGACCCACCACCAGCCATTAACCTATGGCTAGTCCTGCTTCATCCATTCACCACCTACTTCCCCCACCATCTCATACTATTTTGAAGTAAATCCCAGGATCTAGTTTTATCACTATTTCTTACTAGATCAATACTCAGTGTTAACATTATTTTAACCATGATATTTGCAATTGAACTGTATGTAGATTATGATTACCTTTCTTTTATAATTTTATATATTTTTTAAAGATTTTATTTATTTGAGAGAGCAAGAAAGAGGGGAGAATGAGGGGGGAGAGGCAGAGAGAGAGGAAGAAGCAGACTCCCCACTGAGTGGGGAGCTCCATGTGGCGCTTGATCCCAGGACTCTGGGATCATGACCTGAGCTGAATGCTGATGCTTAACCGACTGAGCCACCCAGCCATCTTATATAATTTTGTTACCTGGTTAATAATTCACTTAATTTCTACTTGCTTTTTTATGTGTCTATCACCAATTTATCCCCCCAGATCTCCATACATATATCCATATGGATAAACATTCTCCACTCTTTGGAGCCCTCACTCCTGGAATCCTCCATCCTCCTACCCTATCCTCCACGAGCTGATGGCTGTCAAGGTCTGCTGCATGGCTTTATCCTGGGATCCTCTTTTACCCTTATCCTGGGAATTCCTCCCAGTGTTCTCCTATACTGGATACATTGTTTTCTAATCCCCATGCTTTCCACATGCTTGGTTTATTTTCTTTTTTGGTGTAGTACATGCCATAGAGGCTTCCTGAAAAAGGTATAACAAGTGAATACTTTTTAAGATCTCACGTTTCTGGAAATTGCCATTTTAATTTCATAGTTACTTTTTTCTACTGGAAAGATTTAATTTTTTTAAATTAAATTTTTAAATTAATTCAATTTAAAATTTCTCTTACTTCCCCTTAACGTGGATAAGATTTCCAAATACAGGGTTTCCAAATGCTATATTCCATGAGATTTTATGTTATGTTCACATTGTTCATTTAACTGAATGTTTGTTTCCAATATTAAAAATTTTAAAAATTAAATTATTTGAACTAAATCATGTATTCCCTCCTGGAATTCTGATAATGAGAATATATTCCAATACACATAAATTTCATTTTCCCTACCCCATGTTAACTCACTGATTCTCTAACCCCTTCATCTTAATGTCCTGTTTAACTGAGTGAAGTGACCCTATTCCTCTGTAGCACCCACCTATGGCCTCTGTAGTTTTGTTTGACCAGCTTCCTAAAATCATTCTTGTTTAGGAGGAATCCAATGGCAGGTGAGAAACTGCCTAATTTCTTTTTATAAAAACTGATGGAAGGGTAGATATTTCTCTCTTCATTGTCCTGGGATCCAGAGCCTAGACAGCTGACCTGAAAGTGTCTAATTGGATGCTTCTGTCTAGAACTCTGGATCTCAAAGAGTTGACTTGAAGGTCAAAGGTCAGTAAAAGAGTTCCGGGTGGCTGTTGTGGAGTCTAGAAGGCAGTATCTGGTGGAAAGTATTGAGAGGCAGTGGTATCAGAGGTGAAGTCCCAAGCAGCCATGACTGAAGCTGATCTTGGCCTTGTCTTACCATGTTTAGGACCAGTCCAATCCTATTGTTTAGCTTTCTCATGATACTATTAGCATCTCTTACCTGTTTCAGTAATTCACTTTTACGGTTTAAGTTAACTGGAGTTGATTTCTGATGCAATGAAAAATCTTAAGTATAGTCTCTAATTTTATTTTTTTATTTTTATTTTTTTTAAAGATTTTATTTATTTATTTGAGAGAGAGGCAGTGAGAGAGCATGAGCAAGGAGAAAGTCAGAGGGAGAAGCAGAGTCCCGTGGAGCTGGGAGCCCGATGAGGGACTCAATCCAGGGTCTCTGGGATCATGACCTGAGCCGAAGGCAGTCGTCCAACCAACTGAGCCACCCAGGCGTTCCTAGTCTCTAGTCTCTAATTTTAGAGCTTCTCTCAATCCCCACAGAGATATTGTGGTTCAAAAGCCTGTGAAGAATAATTGAGTGGAAGAAGATATTCTGATGGTAGGATTCTTGACAAGATTTCTATCACACTGGTGTAGAAATAGTGTAACAAAACTCTTTTCCTAAGATACAAGTGATATCTGGGACATTCTGCAGTCCATCCAGGTGCAAACTAAACTGGCGTCAGAATAGAAAGAGAATCTTTACTGTGTTAATGCACAGCAGCTCCCACTTCTGGAGAAAAAGGAAAATGAAGTCATAAAATTAATGTGAATTTTTTTTTTTTCTAATCATGGTGGTAGTTTGTTAAAATGAAAACTGGATTGAAATGATTTTTTTTTTTTTTTGCCTGCAAACATTTTTACAACATTTATTTATAAGATTCATTTATTAACTTCATTGCTTGGAGGTGGGTACTTTAAATAATAGTATCTATCAGAAATGATAATTAATTTGACCCTTATCTGCTTCTGCAGTATGTGTCTCCTGTGAGCACTTTTATTACCTTTTGAAGATAATATAGTGGTTTCTTATTTGGCAAGTGGATGAAAGTAGAATGAATAGAAACCAAAATGAACACCGTGCATAAAACACGTTGGCATATTAAAACAA
The DNA here is from genome assembly GCA_004024625.1 of Mellivora capensis. Lineage (NCBI taxonomy): Eukaryota > Metazoa > Chordata > Mammalia > Carnivora > Mustelidae > Mellivora > Mellivora capensis. Next base: position 46,321 of record PISX010016096.1, read on the forward strand.
ACATTGTTTACAAATTGCCTTCTGGTTTAAAAAAAAATACGGCTTCAATCAGTTAAGGTTCTAATAAATCATTCCCTTCATTCAAGTTTTGACTGAAATTTTACTCATTTTGAAACACAGATCTGGCGTGTCGTGACAAGGAAAAATAATTCGAACCCACTAAACTCTTTTCTTCTGATGATTGCTAAGTAAACATGAGTAATCATCTACTATATCCCTTCAGATTGACAGTAGAGTCTTTTTTTAATTTCTTTTCAGCGTAACAGAATTCATAGTTTTACACCACACCCAGTGCTCCATGCAATGCGTGCCCTCCACAATACCCACCACCAGGCTCCCCCAACCTCCCACGCCCTACCCCTTCAAAACCCTCAGGTTATTTTTCAGAGTCCATAGTCTCTCGTGGTTCATCTCCCCCCCAATTTCCCTCAACTCCCTTCTCCTCTCCATCTCCCATGATCCCCAAACCAGGCAAAGACCACACCAAAAAGGAGAATTTCAGACCAATATCACTGATGAATATGGATGCTAAGTTTCTCAACAAGATCCTAGCAAACAGGATCCAACAGCACATTAAAAAGATCATCCACCATGACCAGGTGGGATTCATCCCTGGCTTACTAGGCTGGTTCAACATTCGCAAGTCAATCAATGTGATAGAACAAATCAATAAGAGAAGAGAGAAGAACCACATGGTCCTCTCAATTGATGCAGAAAAAGCATTTGACAAAATCCAGCATCCGTTCCTGATTAAAACACTTCAAAGTATAGGTATAGAGGGAACATTCCTGAACTTCATAAAATCTATCAATGAAAGACCCACAGCAAACATCATCCTCAATGGGAAGAAGCTCACAGCCTTCCCGTTGAGATCAGGAACACAACAAGGATGTCCACTCTCACCACTCTTGTTCAACATAGTATTAGAAGTCCTAGCAACAACAATCAGACAACAAAGAGAAATAAAAGGTATCCAAATTGGCAAGGAAGAAGTCAAACTCTCTCTCTTCGCAGATGACATGATACTTTATATGGAAAACCCAAAAGACTCCACCCCCAAACTACTAAGATCGGAAGAGC
>PISX010016097.1:0-47408 GCA_004024625.1 Mellivora capensis
ACACACACACACACACACACTTTCTCTCCTCTCAAAAACCAAGCAGAATTTTAATACTGTCTTCTTATCTCATTTATCACTGTTTCATCTTGGGCAATGCACCAGGTATGCACATTTCACATTGGATTCCATCCATAAAAAATGAAGCTTAAAGTTTATTGGGCATAAGATCAAGAGGTTTGTTAAAGTTTAACAAGCCCCTCAGGTGGCTTTGATATAGATGGTCTCTGGACTACAGAAAATCACATTCTGAGATTAAAGCCATCCACTTGAGTTCAATGCAATCTGCCAACAAGTTACTGTTTCTGGCCCCATTTCCAACCTTTCCCTTTTGTAACTAATTATCTACAGTTCACTCACAACCATTCTTTCTCACATCTGCCTTTGACCTTTATGTTCCCTTTACTGGAATATTCTTTTTATTTGTTTATTTTTTTAAAGATTGATTAATTTGAGAGAGAGTGTGCATGCATGACTTGTGAGAAGGGGGAGGGAGGGGGAAGGGAACGAGAGAATCCTCAAGTAGACTCTCTGCTCAGCCTGGAGCCTGAAGCAGAACTCCATCCCAGGACCCTGAGATCATCACCTGAGTCAAAATCAAGAGCCAGATGCCTAGCTAACTGGACCGGCCAGGAGCCCCCTGGAATAGTCTTTACTTATCTAGTGAACCCACTCAGTCTCCAACACCAACTCGAATGAAGATGAATGGTGATTCTTTGCATTCAAACAAAACTTCCTTTATATTGCTCTATAATTTGGAATGCCTATCCTTCTAGACTAAGTTCTTTATATACTCATATAAAAGTAAGATGTTCAATAGATGCTGTCACGTTCACAAGAAACACTTAAATTATAAAAAAACGTATTATGACAATAATAATGGCTCAGTGTAGAAAAGTAGATGAGGAAGTACAGATTTTCAGATTCCCGAGTTATGTTCCCTAAAGATCTTCTACATTAAGGGTTTTTTTTTTTCTTTTGCCGTTGTGCTTAAAGTGGACGGTTTACCCAGCAACACTGAGCCAATCCAGAATTTGATCCTATCTGGATTTACCCAAGAGTAATGTCCTGTCTTTTCTTATCACAACCATTAGCGGCACACAACTTCTTATTAGCCTTATCACCCATTGTTATGATAAACGAAGCACCAAACCATTCAACCAAATCTGCCTTCTTTAGAGGGTAATAGCTTCTTTATCTACTTGCAGCAAGAATCCTGACTTTTGATAGTTGAAGACTGAAAATTTATTTTAACTACTAGGCAAGTGCAACAGTGTTCTTTAATTAATTTTTTTGAACTATCAAATTCTCTCAAGAAAACTCATTTTGTAGAAGAAATGCCAATATTACAAATACTTAATACTTTTGGATGTGGAATATTAAAACCTTCCTCAAACATTTGAACTGTCCATATGTTGCATTTATTTTGCTCATGTTTTAGTGTGACTGTGTCTTTTAATGAAATTGATTGAAAAATAAACACCTAGTTAGCTCCTCTTGACCTAAGAGTGTAATGTATAAACTTTTGAATCACTATTTTGTCTACCTGAAACCAATGTAACATTTTGTCCAATGTGCTCAAATAAGAAAAAGAAGAAAGAAAGAAAGGAACAAAGAAAGGAAGAAAGAAAGACAGACAGACAGGAGGAAGGAGGGAAGGGGGAAGGAGCAAAAAAGGGAGGAACGAAGGAAGGAATAAATGAACAAAGAAACAGTGTTATTAAGGGAAATTGTGAAACTGAAATTAAGACTTTTATTTGCTGTATCCATAACTGGATATGTGTTTACATATGTTTATTTTAATATATTCATTTATAATCTAAATTGTTTCAAACTAATTTTTTGAAGTGGGAATGTACTTCATTTTTAAACATAATTTAATTTTAAATATAAAAGTATCATCTTTAAGACCATAGACAGAGACAATACCTAAGATAATATTCAAAGAAAGAAAATTTTATCCTTTCCTTACATATCAAAAATATCTAAAATGACAAGGCACAGCATAAAGATGCAAGATATTTGGGTGATTGCTTTACTCTTCTAAAAGTATATTTCATTATTTTCATTTGAATTGATGAAGATTTTAGTAAGAAAAAAATGTGTTATAAGATAGACTAAATGCTAATAAGTTACAAAGCACTCTAAAATACCAAAGATAACTCACATTTTAAATATCAACATTGTATTTTCTGTCCATATAAAGCTTAAAATGTCAAAGTAATGAAATGGTAACAAAATGTAGTTGCAGAACTAGAAGGTAATCTCCAGTTTTGGAAAACAAGCATATATATACCTATGAAGGTATAGAACACAATGTTTATAGCTTTTATAGAGATGAAAATAGTAAAGGCAATAGTTTTACACAGATAAAGCCTATTTCTTAGTGGTTAATGACGGAAAGTGGGAAAAGGTGGTTCAGTCAATGGAAAAAAAGGGATTTTAATAAATATCTGCTTGTTATTTCTAAAATTTTTGGTGATATTTTTTAACAATATTTAAAGAATTTAAAACAGAGCCTAACACATAGTAGCTCTGAAATAAAAATGTGCTTTCCCTCTTCCTTTCCAGTGTTTCTTGGAGGAATAGTGATGAAGGAACCAGCTAATTTTAAATACGACACACAATAATATAGAGCTGGACATTTTCCTCAATCAGCTTATGAAAAAAGATATATTGCATTAGATCTGCAAATATGCCTGTAATTCTAAAACTTCTTTTTGCAACATGATCTTAGAACCCATTTCTGTTTTAACATTTTTATTTAATATTGTGCACATATAAGTTATATTTATAACATAAATGTAATAGGTAGGAAAAAATAAAGTGAACACTGGTAAACCCAGAAGTGATTATTTTGAAGATATATATATAACGCTGATATTTTTTTCTTGGGGAAGTATCTGTGCTTTAAGAACTTATAACTCTCTTGGGGCATGTGGGTGGCTCAGTGGGTTAAGCCTCTGCCTTTGGCTCAGGTCATGATCCCAAAGTCCTGAGATAGAGCCCCACATCATGCTTTCTGCTCAGCAGGGAGACTGCTTCCTTATCTCTCTCTCTCTCTGTGGACTTCTCTGCCTACTTGTGATCTCCATCTGTCAAATAAATAAATAAAATATTAAAAAAAAGAGAGAACTTATAACTCTCATAATGTTTGACTTTACTAATTGTAACTGGTTTTTCTAGTGAAAAGAAATTTTTACTTTGTATTCCAAAACTTAAAAGTGGCTAAAGCATTTCTACACTGTCTTCAGAAAATCTGAAAAGAAACACACCATAAAATATAATAACCAGGATCCTGCATTAGATGTAAAAGCACTGTATTTATGCTATATGTCAATCATTTGAACTATGCAATTTATTAACTTAATAGATAAAATAGATACAACAAAAGGTATGCCAACTAAAGAAATCATTATCTGGAATTACAGACTGCTTCTTGGTATTATGTTGTGTCCACTTTGCTGACCAGACCAGTAGATTCCACTTATTACTGTCTTATACTACATACCAGTGTATCATGTTAATATGGTCCAGGGCTTAAATTTTTTTAAAGACATCTTATTTTCATATTCCCCTAAAATAACACATATAAAGCTATCTGCCTAAACACCTATTTTATTTTATGCATTTATATATGACATATGTCTTGCAGCTTTAAATAGACTTCATCTTGACTTATGACACCTGTTAAAAAGCCTCTGATGCCTTCAAGCAAAGCAAGTCATCACCTTGAACAGCACATGCCCAAGCATCAGTTTACATCTATGAGAAAGGAAAGTGCCTTGATTTTCATGTTACTAATCACCAGAGTATCAGAAGATGGTGATGGAGAGACTGTGCTGAGATGTATACCACACCCGTTTAGAGTATGATACATGAAGTCAATCTTACTTTCCTTGCATTGGTTTTCTCACTTAGTGCCTTCCCTAAATATAAAGCTATCCATAACTCAGAAGATATATCAAAGAATCACACGGTTACTGAACAATTAGATAGTTCGGGGGTGTAGTGGTCCCTGACTCTTTTCAATTTTAATTCCATATCCAAATGGAGCATTATGAGCAACTTTACCTTGCAAAGACGGAAGAAGGGGATTGCATATTGTTGCTTGGAAACATATTTTGTCAGCTTCAGAGATAAACTGAAAAGGGAGAAGTAAGCTTAAAATTATTATGATCAAAGATGAAAACTGCCAGTAGAGACAACCAAGGTAGGGATTTCTGCAGCACAGGCCTGTGTGAATCCCTACTCTACTCATCTGTTCATAGCCCTTCAAGACAAAACCTCTGCAAAAGACAGTTTTTGTAGGCACTGGAAATGTTGCTGTTTGAAGCAAGGAGGAAAAGGTCCTGGGGCATAGAGAAGAAATATCTAACAAATTGTAAATGGTAGAAAACAGGATAACAGTTATTTCTTAAAAAGTGCATTGATATCTCAGGATTTCTGGGCAAGTAGAAGAAAGTTTGGAAACAGCTGCAAGATCTATTCGCATGTTGCTAAATCTAGATATTAAGACAAAACATACTTAGTTTCGCTACAACATGGCAGGAAAATTTAAAGAAATTTAAAAAAGTAAAGGAAATATAAAACAAAGTAAAACACCAAGAATGAATGTATATCGAAAACTACTCAAAATACTCAATTAGAAACATACAAACAATTGAGAGAAACAACCATGGTAATAGAGTAATTTACAAATAGGGCACATTGGAAGAATTAAAATCAGAAGATCTTATTATAGTCTCAAATTAGGCTGTGTTGCAAAATTCAAACACTGTTTATCAGAATGTATGCTATAATTGAACTCAGATCCGTTGTTTAGGAAAGTATGGTGTGTTTGTGAAAAACTTTTGCTTCCACGTATTACAAGCTTGGATAAAAGCATAGCTCCATCACTTACTAGGCTGGCACTAGAGTCACTGAGTTTTATTCATATTCATATTTATATTCATATTCAACTACAATTTATAACTTTCCAATAATATTCCTTAGATTCAGATCTATTCACTTATTTATTCCATTTGTTCAAACAATATTTATTGAAGTCTTACTACAGTCCAGTTACTGTTCTGAGCAGTAAGCATAAAGTGTGAACAAGACCAATAAGACTGAAAGATAATCCCACATGGATGAATTTTACACTCTAAGAAAAAAATACATGGACATGCCAATGTATTTACACACACATATGCATATATGAAATGTTGAATAGTGTTCAATGTATATGAAGAAAGTATAAAATAACTTAAAAAGAAGTCTTGATAAGATTTGACTATAGCAAATGAGTAAACTTTGGGAACAACTGACAGATGAATTTACCTGAGAGAACAGTAAGCAAAAATGCCCTGAGATGGGAATATGCTTGGCGTACCATATGGGTGGCCGGTACAGCTGAAGTGGATGCGAGGCATAATGGGCAGTAGGAATGAAGCCAGTGACTTAACAACAGGACAGATTCTATGGCCTCTTTAAGCCTTGGGAAGGATTTGGTTTTAATCAAGTTGTAGAATCATATTGACAGAATGCGACGATGTCTGACTCATTTCCCATCACAAAAACGTTTTTTTTTTACACAATGGTGTAAAAATAATTTTACACAAAAATTTTACAAAAAAATAATTTTTTACACAATGGTGTAAAAATTATTTTAGGAAGTCCTGAAAAAGCAGAATAAACATCTGTAATTTGGCCTCATAAGAGTTAAAGATAAGACTATTGGGAAGATATGCAATTTTAAATTGGATTCAGTCATAGTGCTATAATATAGCCCATATAGTGCTATATTACTGTGATACTAGACCTAAGAGATCCAACACAAGCATACCATGCAAAATTTCCAGGTGTGGAGGGAGCTTTCCTCACCTGGATTCTCACATCATGGTAGGTACTTTTCACCAGCAGAGGCGCCATGTAGAAGGCAACAGGGGCTAAGGTGCAACTAGAAATTTTTCATTTAGAAATAATTTTCTGCCAGGTTAGAGTCAACTGGGCTTGAGATGGAAAAAATTAAATATCACCCCATAGCAGAAGGCTGCAGTCAACGTGACTTTTCTTTGATAAAGATTCTGAACATAGAAGGGACATCACTTTCCTGAGTTATGACCATGCTGCAAATTACAAAGCAAAGCACTATAATGGTCCCAAGTGATCAAAATAAATCAGATTTTACAATTGAGTTGCAGAAAACATTTTATTGATGCAGCAATTTGTGTATGTGTCTGTGTGTGTGTGTATCCATGGTTTACTTTTAGCAATTATAAAAGAATAGTCATAGTAATTCTGAAGCCTATTTCCATATTTATTGAACATTTATCATGTGTTAATGTCAGCCAGGACCACAATAGAGGAGTGTGGTAAATGACACAAGCAGAGAAAACTTTAATTATTTCGTCATAATTTTTTTTATAGCTTCCAAAACCTTACATAGACCTTGAATCACTTAATTAATGAGAACACATATACTGATAGTATGAGATTATGAGGCCAAGGACTATTGAAAAAAAAATGAGAAACTTCAGCATTTGGGAGATCTCAAAGTAGACTCTGGGTATAATACCAATTTACAGGGCACAGAGTTAAATAATAGATTCTGGTCTTATAATTAGAACAATTTGCACTTGCACTGAACACTTGAGGTATGAGAACTAAACAAATAAACAAATCTTTTTTTTGTTTGTTTGTTTGAAAGGTTTGGTGTCCAATTACTACTCTGCTTATAATGTAAAGATTAATAACTGTTACTATGTTAATGAAATATTTGGGAATGAATGAATGAGCTCTAGCATTGTTTCTTTTTCTTCATCTTGCTTCTCAATGTATATGGTGGCATATGTTGAACAAAAGCAATGTAACTTTGGAAATTAGACCTGATGATATATATGAATTTTCTGGCCAGTATGGAAATGATTACTACAAATCCATAATCTCTTTGATCTCAATTTAGGAACTTACTACAATTGTATTTTATCAGAAACATACAATGATAATCTTTTTGATAAAATAATCTAATACTGTCTTAAAAATACCCTCAAATATGAAGTACAAAAAGTTAGGAACTATTTACATTCCAGGGGCCAGAGGTAGAATTTGAAGGAAGAAACCATTCCAGTGGGAGAGAGGCATTATTTAAGATTAAATACTTAAGTGCTCATACTGGGTATTTACCCTAAAGTTACAAATGCAGTGATCCAAAGGGGCACGAGCCCCGGAATGTTTATAACAGCAATGTCCACAATAGCCAAACTATGGAAAGAGCCTAGATGTCCATCAACAGAAGAATGGATAAAGAAGATGTGATATATATATGTACACACACACACACACACACACACACACACATACACGCTGGAATACCATACAGCTATCAAAAATTGAAATCTTGCAATGACATGGATGGAACTAGAAGGTATTATGCTAAGTAAAATAAGTCAATTAGAGAGAGACAATGATTATATGATCTCTCTGATAGGAAGAATTTGAGAGGCAGGGTGGAGGTACGTTGGGGAAGGGAAGGAAAAGTGAAACAAGATGGGACCAGGGAGGGTTTCAAACCATAAAATACTCTTAATTTCTGGAAACAAACTGAGGGTTGCCCGAGAGGATAGTTGGGGGAGGGATAGGGTGGCCGGGTGATGGACATTGGGAAGGGTATGTGCTATGATGAAGGCTGTGAATTGTGTAAGACTGATGATTCACAGACTTGTACCCCTGAAACAATCAATACATTATATGTTAACCAAAAAGCAAAACAAAACAAAACATTAAAAAATAAATAGATAATTAAGCGTTTTCTCTAATTATGGTTGAGCTCTTTATATTTTTCAGATTAACTATAAACTTCTGCTTAAACTCCTAAGTGTCTAACCCTTTTCAGAAAGAATAGTAATCACAGAGCTAATAAAATCTAATTGCACAAGATTTTGGATTAGATTGGACCAAGTGGAATTTCTAAATTTAAACTTTTAAAAAAAAACAAATTGGTAATTTAATGTTTTAATCAAATTATTTTTTAAAGTTAGCCATGGAATACAGTTGTTTGATGTAGGTGAGTTTTCTTATTTAAGAGGTAAATGATTGCACTATTTTTGCAAAATCTAAAATTTATATGCACACATGTGCAAAAGTGTGGATTGCTCTCTCTTACAATTACAGTAAAAACTTAATTAACTTGCCTCTAAGTTATCTAAATAAACATAAAGCAAAATTTGGGGGAGCATTAATAAAGATGTATATTTTTAAGTATCATGTAAGATATGGAATGAATTATAATGTCTAGAAAAATCAATACATTCTCAAAGATTCTTTAAATATTTATTAAATTTATTAATAAATGTATTATTAAAATATTAAAAAATTTGGTATGTAGTAGATATCTTCAAACTGTATTCCTAGGAAGTATAAAGTGTTAAAAGAAAGATGGACTTGCTAAGAGGAAAAAATATATTAACAAATACTTTTGTATCATTACATAAACTACCAAGGCCATATAATATTCAAGAATACACCAATATGGCTTTAATAACTACTAAGTATTTGTTGTTTGACCAAAAAGGCCCATAATTTAATTGAAATATAGATTATATCCTTATAAATCATATTTCTCTGGCATACAGAACATTGGATAAAGTAATATAAAATACACAATGTATGTACGTATTTAATAAATATAAAACACAGCATCATGATTACACAAATAACTACTTTAACGGGTAAAATTTCACAAAGTAATCAAGTTAGAAGATTTATGTTGTTAGCTTTCTGGAAGTCAAGACATTTAAAAAAACTTGAAAAGATGTTTAGTTCTCATTTTTGTTATAAATAAAAGTGTTTTAGTGTTTTTCTTGTATTTATTTGTTTAGTGTTTTATTTTAAGTGACTTTTTTTTTTTTTGGTAAAGACAGAATTTTCCTAGCACTGAATTCTTTTAAAAATGTAGCACATGAATCATTTTATAAAAATCATAAAGTAACGTAATAAACATTCTCCTCAATTTTATTTCTGCAGTGCATGCATAAAATACACATGCTTTATAATGAATTTCAACAATTCAAATGCATATTATATGGAAGGTAGCCGTGCCAACAGATCACTACAGGAAGCTAGAGAGTTTTAAACCAAATATAGAGTTTAGGAGATTTAACTTGATAGAAATATAATAGTTAAAAACATTAAAAAATGTAAAAATGTCCTTTGTATGATCTCTTATGTCTTGCAGGTAATTTTAAGTAGATTTAAGAGTTGTAACAATGCAATTTTAACTCTACCTTATGTATTTGCATAGGCTAATTATGTTCATCATGTCACTTTAGTAGCAGTATGGAGAAAATTAAAAGGAAAATAGCTATTTACTATAGTTCTGGCTCCTTCCTTTCCTATCCCATGCTATGGGCCCCCATATTTTTATGTACATTCATGTCACTTTTAGAAGGGAAGTATGTGTCAATGTACGCATAGCTTGTTACTGTTCTTAAATTATTAATTAACTTTTATGATTCCTTCTTACAACATCTCACCAGGAAATAAAATAGGCCAATTTATTCATAGGAAATGAACAAGTCAAGATAATTTGCTAGTTGCTGATAATTCCATATCTTATGCAATAATCTTGTTCATCTCTTACCTTCTTTTTTTTTTTTGTAAAATAGATTTGATCTTAGGAGCTACTAAGTTTCTTTAGTAGCTCTAAAGATAAAACAATTAATTTTGTTTCATATATATTTTTACCTATCATAAAAATATATGGGAGATAACTTCCTACAATAGATTATATTTAAGAAGATATGTTAAACAGGAAAGTGTCTGAGGTATAAATATTCTTTACTGTAGGCTGACAGAGTTATATATGCTTAAAAAATAAATGATCAAGTCTCAAGGTTATAATCTACTGAAAGCTAAGAATGCTGACTTATGTCTTTCTTTTGGTGAACACTCAACATATCTTCTCTGGGATATAAACAAATATTTCTTTAATAAACAATAAAAGTATGTGTATCTGCTGAAAAAATAATACACATTTGAAATTTGCAATTAAATTTGATCTGGAAAGACTAAATAATAATACAAACCATAGTCTTCACCATTAAACTTACATTATAGGGTTTTGAATAGTATTACCACCATTTTGGACTTGGGTGAAAAATATATTTTCAAGTATGTTGGATCTAGACATAAACTCTTTATATTTTAAATTAATGTCTAATAACATTTACCAGTATCCACATTAATTTTTTAAAATATTGTAAATGTGATACTTAAAATATGTTATCCAATACACTTAGAAAATTATCAGTCCTCTAATTTATCTAATTATATAAATAATAAATATGAACTTAATGGGTTGTCTGTGTTCCACACTTCTTGTATTAGAGAACAGGTCTAAATAACCCTGATAATTTGGGGAGACGTCCCCCTAGGAACTAAAGAAAAGAAAGTAATTGAAATTTATTGAATTCATACTTTCCTATTATTTTTATTTAATTGAATGCATACAGCCAATGAATGGTGTTTTTTAATACAGTGACTTTACATTTTTTATTACAACTGGTCATTTGCAAAAGCTGACCCACAGATGGAATAGGAAAGGGCAAAGTTCCCCACTGCTGTAAGGCAAATATTCAAAATAGATTTAAGTGATTTCAGGTGACCCTTGAGAATGTCAATTTTACATCCTCTTGTGTTACAATATATCCTCAGAACCCAAGTAAGTATAAGGATAGCTCACACTGCTAAATTTTCTTGACTTCTTAGCTTTGTGCGTTTTTGCGGGTGTTATTTGTCATTCTCTCTCTCTGTTATCAGTATGTCAGCTGTTATCTTTATTTACTATATTATCTTTAATTACTGTCAGTGTGATATCCCATTATAAACTTCCCTATTCACATTTGATGTACATGGTCTTGAAGACTAAATAAGCAGGTTTGTTAAGATACACACACACACACATACACACACACACATATATATATATAAAATATGCAATTTTGAAATACTTCATATACACAGCATTATGTATATAAATGCTAAAACAGTCCTTATGCATTCTAAAGTTTAAAATTTTCTTACTAAATTAAATAAATACAAAGAATTTTAAAGGCTAACATCTGGGATTTTATTAATTTCTTCTTCTTTTTTGTTCATTTGTCTGCTATATAGTATTGCCTTTAGGATAACATCCTCAGACCTAAGTAAATGGAGAATGTAGAGAAAATTCTAGAATATTTCTTCTGGATGGAAGGGTTTATTAAGAATACGCTTTCATCATTATTTTCTATTAAGTTTATCTTTTCATCAGATTATAGAATATAGCAGAGAAAGGGATAAAATGGGCAGTCTATCTAAAAAGATAGTCTTTTATATAGGATACATTTTCATGGAAGTGACTATGTGTATATACACACATGCCTAGGTATGGAAAGTAATTTATGTAATAGAGTAAATACCTCATAGTGCAATTGCTGGGTCATAGGGTCATTCAATTTTTGATGTTTTAAGGATCCTCCATACTGTCTTCCAGAATGACTACACCACTTTGCATTCCTACCAACAGTGTTAAGAGGGTTCCTTTTGTCCCTGCATCCTTGGTAACACCTGTTTTTCCTGTGTTGCTAATTTTAGACATTCTGACAGGTGTGAGGTGATAGTTTTGATTTGTGTTTCCCTGGTGATGAGTGAAATTGAGCATCTTTTCATGTGTCCGTTAGCCATCTGTATGTCTTTTTTTCTAAAAATGTTTATTCATGTCTTCTGCCCATTTCTTAACTGGATTATGTGCTTTTGGGTGTTGAGTTTGATAAATTCTTTATAGATTTTAGATACCAACCCTTTTTAGATATGTAATTCGCAAATATCTTTTCCCATTCCATAGGTTGCCTTTTAGTTCTGTTGATTGTTTCCTTCACTGTGCAGAAGGTTTTTATCTTGATGAAATCCCAATTGCTCATTTTTGGTTTTGTTTCCCCTGCCTCAAGAAACTTGTCTAGTGAGAAGTTCCTGTGGCCAAGATAAAAGAGATCACTGTCTGTGTTCTCCCCTAGGATTTTAACAGTTTCCTGTCTCATACTTAGGTCTTTCATCCATTTTGAATTTATTTTTGTGTTTGGTGTAAGAAAGTGGTGCAGTTTTTTTCCTCTGCTTGTTGCTGTCCAGTTTTCCCAACACCATTTTTTCAAGAGTGCTTTTTTCCCATTGGCTATTCCTTCCTGCTTTGTTAAAGATTAATTGACCATATAGTGAGTTCATTTCTGGATTTTCTGTTCTGTTCCATTGATCTATGTATTAGTTTTTGTACCAGTACCACATTGTTTTGATCACTACAGCTTTGTAGTATAACTTGAAGTCTGGAATTGTGATGCCTCCAGCTTTGCATTTCTTTTTCAAGATTGCTTTGGCTTTTTGAGGTCTTTCATGGTTCCATACAAATTTTAGGATTGTTTATTCCAAAATGCTGTTGATATTTTGATAGGGATTGCATTAAATGTATAGACTACTTTGGGTAGTATAGACATTTTAACAGTATTTGTTCTTCCAATCCATTAGCATGGAATGTTTTTCCATTTCTTTGTTTCATGTTTGATTTCTTTCATCAATGTTCTATATTTTTCAGAATACAAATCTTTTACCTCTCTGGTTAGGTTTATTCCTAGACATCGTTTTGGGGCAACTGTAAGTGGGATTGATTCCTTGATTTCTCTTTCTGCTGCTTTATTTTTGGTGTATAGAAATACAGCAGATTTCTGTATGTCGATTTTGTATCCTGTGATTTTACTGAATTTGTGTGTCAGTTCTAGCAATTTCTTGATGGAGTCTTCGGACTTTTCTTTTTTTTTTTTTTTTTTTAAAGTTTTTTTTTTTTTTTTTTTTTTTTTTAAAGATTTTATTTATTTATTTGACAGACAGAGATCACAAGTAGTCAGAGAGGCAGGCAGAGAGAGAGGGGGAAGCAGGCTCCCTGCTGAGCAGAGAGCCCACTTTGGACTTTTCTATATTGAGTATCCTGTCTGTGAATAGTGAAAGTTTGACTTCTTCCTTCTGTTTTGAATGCCTTTTATTTCTTTTTGTTGTCTGATTGCTGAGGAGAGGCCTTCCAGTGTTAGGTTAAGTAACAGTGGTCAGAGTGGACATCTTGCCATTTGCAACAATGTGGATGGAGCTAGAGTGTATTATGCTAAGCAAAATAAGTTAGTCAGAGAAAGACAACATATAATTTCACTCATATGTGGAATTTAAGAAACAAAACAGATGAACATAGGGGAAGGGGGAAGAAGGGAGGCAAAAACGAGAGACTCTCAGCAATAGAGCACAAATTGAGGGCTGCTGCAGGGGAGATGGGTGATGGGTGGGAGGATGGGCAAAGTGCATGATGGATATTAAGGAGGGCATTTGATGTGATGAGCACTGGGCGTTATATGTAAGTGATGAATCACTAATTTCTACTCCTGAAACAAATATTACACTTTATACTCACTAACTAGGATTCAATAAAAACTTGTGAAATGGAAAAAAGTAACATGCTCTTATAACAGCTAGAATATGATTGATTTTCAAAATAAAGGAAAATTAATCATGAAATTGTTACTTAAATTTTTACATTGGAAAAATCTTTCATTGATCTGTATAAATGGTTGAAATAACTTCTTTGTAATTTAGAAAAAGAAGAAAATGTAACTCTGATTCATTAACAGATAAAAATTATACACTTGAAATATAAAAATCTATAATACGGTGATTCTATAATTCATCCAATTAAACAAATGGTTCAGCAATTTAAAAGCTGATGATACTCTTGAGGCAGATAACAGAAGCAAATACAAAAATTGCACAGGAGGGTCACTTTCCCAAAAGCAAACCTACTTGAGATTATGTATAGTAAACAAGTTTCCTGAAAATGATCACACAAACAAAACTTCTACCAAACATGAAGTTACAATCTATCATGAAAAATAGAAGCCATAAAGCTGTCAGTACCCTGCCTCTCCTTTTCATGACCCCCTGCTTCTGTCCTCTATTATCTAGTGGATGTTATGCAGTAAAATGTTATGTTGATCCCTCAAAATAGGAAACTACTAATAGTATGGACACACAATAGATTTCTTGCACTCCTCTGAAACTAGAGGCTTTTTTGTTTATTTTGTTTTGTTTTGTTTTCCTTCTCCCAGACTCAACTCAATGGGTCTTTCCCAGTGCCCTGGAGGTATGAAAGCATGTGTAGTTCAGTTAAAATTGCTTTCTGTGACTTTCTTGTACTGGTGGCCAATACCCTCCATTTCAGGTGGATTCGAAAATTATTACAACTACTTAGAGGATAGTTTTCCAGATTCTTATAAACATATTCAAAAGCCTCAAATATGACCTAGTAATTCTAATCTTGAGAATTTGATCAAGAGATATTAAAATTTCTGTTCAGACAAAGGTATGTACTTGAATGTTTATAACACTTTAATTCATAATTACCCCAAATTTGAAAAAACTGAAATGTCCTTCTCCTGGGAAATGGAAAAAAATACAATATATCTATACAACAGAATGTTAATTAGAAATAGAAGGGAGGGGCACCTGGGTGGTTCAGTCAGTTAAGGTTCTGCCTTGGCTCAGGTCATGATCTCAGGGTCCTGGGATTTAGCCCTGCATTGGGCTCCCTGCTCAGAGGAGAGACTGCGTCTTCCTCTGCCCCTCTCCCAATCATGTTCTCTCTCTCAAATAAATAAATAAAATATTTAAAAAAAAGGAAAATTACTGGTGCATGAAACTGTAAGGATGAATTTTCATCACATTTTGCTATGTTAAAGAAGACAAATTTAAAATGTAACGTATATCTTTAAATTCTTATTGTATTTTTCAGGTAGTTAGTTTATATTGTTCATTTACTTCCCATTTTTATGGGTTTTCTATGCTATTTTATTTTATTTTATTTTTATGTGCTATTTTAGTCTTCTTCTAAACACTTGAGTAAAATATTTGCAACTTTCTATAACAAAGTTTTATTGAGATATAATTTAAATTTACCAATGGTAAAATTTACTCTTTTTTTGGTAAGAGTTCAATGAATTTTGACAAATGCGTACAGTCATGCAACCACTACAAATCAAGATGTAGAATATTTTCACTTCTCCCCAATTTTCCTTTAGGCTGTTATTGTCAACTCTTCCCCAGACTTCCATCATCTTGTGGCCAATGATCTATTTTCTATCAGTATACTTTTGTCTTTTCCAGAATGTCATATAAGTGAAATCACACATTTCTTTGACCTATTTTTCTGCTTTCTTCCATTCTAAGCACCCATGTGATTACCTGGTCTCATCCAGTTAATCCAGAATAATCTCCCTACTGTAAAATCTATAACCTAATTCCATTTGCAAAGTTCTTTTTCATGTAGTATAACATATCCGGAGAATTAGGGCATGGAAATTTGCAGAGATTATTACATTTTATAATCTAATAAAGGCTGCTTCCATAGTTAATTTCATTGTTTGAAGACAGTGGGGTAAATTCTCATGGCAATTATTTATCATGTCCTTTAAGGTCCTACATAATTTGCCATTCTACTGCTTCCCTGACCTCATGTCAGGCATCTTCCTCACACTAAGGCAGCAAATGCGTTCACAATTCAGGATCATTATGCTTGCTCTTGCTTCTCTCTCAAACATTTTCTTCATCTTTACACAAATAATGTCTTCATCTCTGTATAATACATGTCTTAACATAAAGGGGATTTAATTTTTTAAAAGATTTTATTTACTTATTTTGACAGAAAGAGAGCATGAATGAGGGGGAGGTCAGGCAAAGAGGGAGAAGCAGATCCCCTGCTGAGCAGGGAGACCTATGTGGGGCTTGATCCCAAGACCCTGGGATCATGACCGTTGCAGAAGGCAGATGCCCAACTGACTGAGCCACCCAGGTGCCCCTGTAAATAGGATTTAAATCCATGATACCTAAAATAATTACTTTCCGGATCCAATCTCTGTGTCATATTACCCCAGTTTGTTGTCTTCACAACATTTATTATTTTCTAAGATTAACTAATAAAGTAAGAATTAATCTGGCAAATAACTGTATTTCAGGAAAAAAGAACACAAACTACAATGCATGCAATTTTTACTTAACTGAAAAGAAGAAGGCTATTTCATACTTTTACAGGAGGTAGAATAGAAGAGGATTTCGTGGAAAAATCAACCCATGTAAGAAAACAAAATCTAATATAAAATATATTATACCAGCAATCTATCAATAAGGGCATAAATGCTAATGGAGTTATATTAGAAGAGACAGGAAACTAACCAGAAGTCTGCTTTTAAAGATGTTTTTGGAATAGCAGGTCCATAAATTCCCTCATACAGTGTTACCATATGCAGAACAGCAGAAACTTCTCACTGACACTCCCTTCTATTTTCAACTACTTGATGTTACTATTTTAGTTAAATGAATTACATGTGTGAAATTCTAACCTTATAGAATATGATTTCTAACTGAAAAAAATTACTTCCAAATTTGCTTCTTCTGTGAAAAGAAGGAAGTGCATTGTGAGTAAAATGTTCTACCCCTCTATGACTACTGATAAATTCTTAAGTCTGTGGCTTCCAGCATTTCTTTGCTCCCCATGCTAGGGCATATTGAACACTACTAAATCATTTGTTATAATTTTCTATGTATAGATATTGAGAAATGTGTTATCCTAGTTCCATAAATGAGAAAACTAGCCAAGCAATATATTACTGATTTTATTAAATGTTAGAATTATAGAGAGATGAACAAATATGCTAGGAAATAATGTTATTAAGTGTTGTTTAAGTAAGCATTCATATGCACTTTTTGTAAATCATATTCTCCCTTCAGGTAAATATTAAAAATAAACATAGCTGATATTTTCCTTTTCACATTGAATTAGAAAATTTGTTACCTTATCATTTAAATTTTGATTCAAATTTTCATAAAATGGTTCTGAATGTTTGAGGCATATTTTCAGTGAGCTGAGCTGTGTCTACTAATCATTTTTAAAGAGAATTAGATTGTACTAATTGAAAGATTAACCAGTATTTACAGCAATCTAAGTTTTTTAAAAAATTTCTTTTTTTTTTTAAAAGATCTTATTTATTTATTTGACAGACAGAGATTACAAGTAGGCAAGAGAGGCAGGCAGAGAGAGAGAGGAGGAAGCAGGCTCTCCGCGGAGCAGAGAGCCCTATGTGGGGCTCGATCCCAGGACCCTGGGATCATGACCTGAGCCTAAAGCAGAGGCTTTAACCCACTGAGCCACCCAGGCGCCCCATACAGCAATCTAAGTTTTTAAAATAATGCTTTAATGGTGTTGTTTGATTTCATTCTCATTTATTTCATCACCAAAAGAGTTGTCCATTTTTAGTACTTCGATTAAATAGAATCACATATGATTTATTTTGGTTTATTTCATATTTCATCTTCTAGAGATTTACATTTTTATTTTTATTTTAATGAATGATCTGAAAAAGAATATTGGAAATAAATTTTGACATTGAAATTTAATAATGTAGCTTTAAAATACCATTCTAACTTAAATTCTCTGATATTTGAATGATTGAGATTTACAAGTAAAGTATACAAATATTCAAGGATAGGGGGACAAATATGTGGGACAGATAGCATCTGACAACTAATTGGAAAACTGTTCTTATGTACCCATTAGGTATCCTCATTTATAAAGCTGACACATTTCAAGCATTTAAAATAGTTTATGGTCAGATTTTCAAGCTTTCATCCAGGAAGTTCCAGAAGATTCTCAAATGACACACTACAACATTTTAAAATACAATGGAACAACAACAAAAATAACTGCTGGCATCACAAAGCCTTTTTTGAGTGTCTGGGGTGTTCAGTTTGTGTCTCTGGTCTTTCAAGTGCCTACAGATTTCCTTGGCCTCTACACTGAGAAGCACAGAAGCTCCAGGCTGCATTTTCAATGCATTTGCCCTAGACAACTGTCTTACTTAATTGGATGATCTATTGTTCCCTGCTTTGTATAACTGTCTTTCATGCCTTGCCTCTCTGTGTATTTTTAAATTTTGCAATTGCAGTTGAATTGTTATGCATATGCATAACATATCCCAGATAAACAAAAATGGTTTTAAGTTGTCATTACTTTTTTTTTTAATATTTTATTTACTTATTTGACAGACAGAAATCACAAGTAGGCAGAGAGGCAGGCAGAGAGAGAGAGGAGGAAGCAGGCTCCCTGCCAAGCAGAGAGCCGGATGCGGGGCTCGATCCCAGGACCCTGGAATCATGACCTGAGCTGACGGCAGAGGCTTTAACCCACTGAGCCACCCAGGCGCCCCGGTTGTCATTACTTTTTAAGTGTCTAAGACCAAGCTGGAGAACATACACTCTGCTAAATATGTCTTGCTTGTGTGTCTTAGAAAATGTATAAGTTTTGTTTTATTCTCTACATCAGTTTAGGTGTCGGGAATGATATATGTAGTAATTTGTAGCGTAGTAGACCAAACATTGATGAGCTGACAGGTGTTAGATATGTGCTATCTTTTTAAAGATGCTATATTGCATCTGATTAAATTCACATTTCTGCTTTAGCAGGGAATATGGCTGTACCTACAGGAAAGAAAAAAAAAAAAAAAAGATGTAATGAGAATCTTAAGTCTGTGTATCCTGAGGGTGTCATTGCAGAGATGGAGTAAGATTGGTTTTAAAAAATAAGTCATAAAAACCTGAGCCTATAATCAGCAGTGTTGTAGTTACCAAGTTTAAGGCTGGGATATGTGAATCAGAACATAGGATATATTATTTTTCATGCTTCCAATCAACATCACTAGTATATTATTTACTGCAAGAATTCTCTGTGAATAAAACAGAATGTGGAAGGTGCTCAAAGCACCTTCAATTTATTATGGAACAGTGTCCTCCCTGAAGCCTTTACCTGGTACTCTCTTAGCTCAGGACCCCATCTCCCTTTACAAGTAATGGCATGTGGAACAAACTTTTTATAGTAAATGAAATGTTCCTCCCCACCCTGTATGCATTCCAGGTTTCAGGAACTTCTCTCTCATATCTGTACACTGTTTGTTGTGCTGAGAATGTCATGCCTTGTGCTTGAGGCTAGAATTGTTATCTGCTCACTAGAATCTCCCAGACTAATGTATCTATCTTGCAGCTATTTAGTGTGATGTGGTTATTGATTTCCCAAATGGTCAGACTGAACACTAATAATGTGATTTGAGATTATTAATTTAGTATGAATAATGAACACATTTTTAAACATGGATGTGAAACGCAAACTTTTTGAGTTTTACTTCATTCAGTTAGGTATAGATTTCTTTGATGACTGCTTACAATCAATATATTTATTTTCTATTAAATGGTAAAGTATTAGTATTTATTGATTATTGAAGATTTTAGCTTTATGTTATTATGCATTTATTTATTTTTATGGGTTTATGTTTTTTCATAAAGTCTTTTTTTTATTTTTCATTTTTTAGAGTTTTCATTTATTTATTTTTATTTTAGGGAGAGAGAAAGAGAGAGAGTGAGCCAGAGGGAAGATGCAGATGGGGAAGGAGAGGGGAAGGGAGAGCATCCCAAGCAGACTCCATGCTGAGTACAGAGGCTAAGGTGGGGCTCTATCTCAGGATCATGAGATTATGACCTGAGCTGAAACCAAGAGTCAGACACTTAACTGACTGAGCCACCCAGGTGACCCTAAAGTTTTCTTTTAAAATTAGTGGAAAGCAGAGTGTGCCAGGGTGGCTCAGTGGGTTAAGCCTCTGACTTTGGCTCAGGTCATGATCTCAGGGTCCTGGGACTGAGCCCCATATTGGGCTCTCTGCTCGGAATGGAGCCTGCATTCCCCTCTCTCTCTGCCTGCCTCTCTGCCTACTTGTGATTTTTCTCTCTCTCCCTGTCAAATAAATTAATAAAATCTTTAAAAAAATTGGTGGAAAGCAGGTATATAAAATATATGTTAATTGGCTTCTCAATTAGCCATATATATAGTTATATAGTTATATAGAGTTAGCTAGCTAGCTAGTTTGCAGTCAAATGCTCTACCCCTGAGCTATACCCCCTAGCTAGCTAGTTTGAAAAACAAAGGCAAACTGCATATTTTTCTTTATTCTTCAGACACCATTTCCAACCAAAGGTCAACAAATTATGGACTGTGAGCCCACTGTGGATCACAGTCCATTCATGTATGAGCTAAGAATGTTTTTTTTTTGCATTTTTAAATGGGTAAATAAATAATATTCTGTCACAATTCAAAATGGTATAAGATTCAGATTCAAATATCAGTGCCCATAAATAAGGCTTCCCTGGGGCATAGCCATGCCTATTCATTTCCGTATTGTCTGTAGCTGCTTTCAAGCTACAAACTGCAGAGTAATTGCATCAGAGACCAGAACAGGTCCTTACACATTTCATCTATTGCTGTCTAATTTATGTTTTTACCTCTTATATAGACAACTTTACATTCCACACCCACTGACCACAGGCATTTCCATCCCCCTTGGTCTCTGAGCATAACTGAACATTTAAGAATTCCCTTCCACTGGAGACATGAATGGATTCTGTTCTCTCCCAAAAGGCCATCTTGACTTTGGTGCTCTCTGCCTGCCACACCTTCTGCCCTCTGCCTCCTTCCTGCTCCAACTCAACTATATTCATGTATTATATTCATCTTACTTACTATTATCACATTTTATATATCATCTATAAAACATTAAGGATATTTATTTTCTAACATCCCTCGCACTGCCTTTTGGTCCACAAACTCACATTACTTACTATATTGCCATTTATTGAAAAATTTAGCTGAGACTTGGTTCTAGACTGTAAGATCCATGAAGTCAGGAAGACCTTTTTTGTTCTTTATTTTTGTTGCACAGCATAAGAACACACAACAGATAGATGTCAATATGTACTTGGCAAATACCATTAGGTGAACCATTGGTGGAAAGACTGTTTCCCCATACTTTGGTTCAAATGTCTAGTAATCAGGTTTGTCCTCTTTATCATCTATTTAGCCAAATGTCATCCAACAGACCTTTCTCATAATTTCTTATGAACCAATTCCAATTGACAGTGATTTCATTAATAAACATTAATTATTTTGTTTAACATTTATGTGATATTCAGTTACATATTCTGTTTTTATATCATTTAAAAGTGTGGTTAGGGGTGCCTCGGTGGCTCAGTCAGTTAAACCACAGTCTCTCTTTTTTTTTTTTTTAATTTATTTAATTTATTTTTTTTAAGATTTTATTTATTTATTTGAGAGGCAGAGATCACAAGTAGGCAGAGAGGCAGGCAGAGAGAGAGGTGGAAGCAGGCTCCCTGCCAAGCAGAGAGCCCGATGCAGGGCTCAATCCCAGGACTCTGGGATCATGACCTGAGTTCGAAGGCAGAGGCTTTAACCCACTGAGCCACCCAGGCGCCCCTAAAGCACAGTCTCTTGATATCAACTTGGGTCATGTTCTCAGGGTGGTTAAATCATAAGCCCCGACTGGGCTCCACACTGAACATGGACGCCTACTTAAAATTCTCTCTCTCCCTCTGCCCCCTCCAACTCTCGCAGTCTCTCTCTCTCACTAAAAATTTAAATATAAATAAATAAGTAAATAAACTTGTGTTTAAATGAACCTCTAGTTCACCGACACTCTGCAAAATCAGAATGCATATTATGCATATTAATTCTATGACAAATTAAGTGAGTAAATTAACTACTAGTCCTTCTTTGTATAAGTGTCTTTTAAAATAAATATACCACATTCAAAGATTTGATACATACTTTTATTAATAATGATTATGAGTTATAAGAGAGTTAAGGGAGATGAGAGCTACAAGATATTAGAAATATTACAAGAAGAGAATAATAAGGATATGCACAAGTCTTTCTTAAAAAAAGGAAACACTGTTATTAAACATTTAAATTTATTTTTGTACTGGGTGATGACAGATTCAGACATCTGTAAAATTTCCAGTAGATACTAATAATGTGAAGACATAATTTTATAAAAATAATTACATGAAATTGTGGGGATATATTTTCAGTTTCATAGACAACCAAAGTAAATCTGAGATTTCTGTGCATAAGAATACATTTTTCTTAATGCAAAAATGCATAATTACAAAATACTTTCTCTTTTGTAAGATGACAAACAGGTATAATATATTCTGTCCCTTATTTATTATTCCTCCACAAAAAAAGAGATTAAAAGGCATTTTTGTTCAAAATCTTATTTCAAATACATAAACTTTTCAATATATTTCACATTTTAGCTGTTAGGGAAATAGAGTCAATTTATCTGCTTTTCAGAATCCCCAAAAAGGAAATGAAAGATTTTGGATAAAAGTTCTCAAAAAGAAAATTCTTTAAATGTAAAATATATTCAATTGCAATTAGTGGAAGGATGTTTTTAATTATTACATAGGCAGATATAAATGAGGTATGTAGGGTCATACTGCTTAACAACTATATATTATTAAATACAGTGTTTGAAAACCAAAATCTGTACTCTTAGAACTACTCTCAAAATTGGAAAAGACAATTATGAACATACTTTTGCATACATATGCTTGTAGATGACTTTGGTTTCAAATAACTTTAAAGTTATTAAGAATCCTATTAATTTTAATCACATTGATTAGCTGATAATAAAATTTACTTAAAAATACAAAGGATCTAGGATAGATGAAACAAGTAGGAAAAATAAAAAATTAGAGGATTATGCTACCTGTTGTCAAGATTTAGTATAAACTGATAATTAGAATTATAGAATGGGGAGTTCCAAATGGACCTACACATTTATGGCCAATTGATATTTGGCAAAGATGACAATGGAGAAAGAATAATGTCTTCAAGAAATAATACTGAAATGAATAGAATAAAAATGTGAATCTCTAGCCTTACTTCAAACTGTACAAAAAAGCCACCTAGAAAAGGACCTTATGTGGATGGGTCACCTATCTATACATACATAAAAACTAAACAACTTCTTAGAGAAAAATGGTAAAACATCTTCATGACCTTTGGAAAATAATTTTTCAGTTTCTAATTGCATGAAAAATAAATTTGACCAATGACCCAGCAATTCCACTCTTGTGTGTTTACTGAAGAAAAAACAGACATTTGTTCACATCAAGACTTATACAAAAGATGCTCATAGTTATTTCTTTGAAAGCCAAAATTGGAAAGAAGCCAGACATCAGTCAACAAATGAATGGATCACCGAATCTTGGTATATTCCTGTGATACCTCTCAGCAATGTAAGAGTCCAAATTACTGATGTACAAAAACAAACTAAACAAAAAAACCAGGGATGACTTTTAAAAGCATTCTGCAAAGCGAAAAAATGCCGCACACAAGAGACTTTCTATTGTATAATTACATTTATATCATATTTTAGAATTAAATGGATTTCTTTTTCGTATATAAATGAAGTCTTGGTAAAGTGTACTTAAATATTTAAAAACGGTTACTAGAGCACATTTTACTTAAAACTACCATTGTATATTACTGTATTCTTAAATATTTTAGCTTTTGATCTGTATTCTTATGTTTGTATATGCTAACTAAATGAATTGTGGATAGACAAGCACAAGTAATAAACAAAAGCTCTGGAACTAGGATCACAATGTCTATTAAGACATAGGTTTTCATTTACTAGTGTGTTCTGACTTTTAGAATCTATACTTCTGAATATTATTCCAAATGTCAACATTGTTATGCCTGAGCTTTTGCGTCTGAGAGATCACCAAGGAGCCAAGCACTGATGCAATCACTCGGGTTTATTTGACAAGCTTAAGCTTGGCCCAAGTATACCCATTGCAGCAGCGGAGTAAGGAGTTGGACCCCGAGCCTAGTTAAGGCAGGGGGTATTTATGGGTTCCTGTTACTAAACCAGGGTGGGGATTCCTGGAACCAAAGCAGGGTGGGGCTTAATAAAACAGGGTGGGGGTCTCTGGAACTAAAACAGGGTGGGGCTTCCTGGAACCAAAGAAGGGTGGGGGAAAGTTCAGCCCTTGGGCACAGGGGTCTGAGATGGCTGCCAGAGCTAAGATGGCTGTACTTATGCTAAGACTAAACCTGAGGTGGGATGGCCTTGATTTTTCTCAGCCTCCACAAACATGAGGTTTCTGGAGTGGAACAGATCATTCTTACTTACTCATAGGAATCACCACCCCAGTACCCTATTGCCCTGTGTAGCCCCTGGTCAATTTGATCAGAGGTAGATGTCATCCTACACATAACTGAGTCTACTGTGGTGAGGAGCCCATGGAAAATGAAGCTGGGTAATTACATACAAGAGGGAGAGCTGTTTCTTCTCTCCTGAGTAGGAGGTCTCTCACTCCCTGGATCAAATGATTTCTCCTTGGAAATACAAAAAAGAAAGGTCCAGACCCTTTATTCTTTAAAATGTAAATAAATTCCTCCTCTAGGAAGTGAAACCCTTTTCTTCAGTTTTACAACTCAGGAAATGGTTTCAATAGTTCCACCTCTTATTTCTCCTGGAATGTAATCACATACCTTCAAGGGAGGTAAGTCTCCCTGCAGATCTCCCTAGTTACAGTCATAATTTAGCTTTGAGGGTCAACTTTTAACCCAGGTCCCAAATTTTAATAAAATTTAATAAAATAAAATAAAATTTATCTTAATAAAATAAAAATTAAAAAAGCTTAGAAAACCCAACAGAAATGATATTTTTGCTACAGTTCAACATCTATGATTCCTCTTTACTAAATATTTTCCCTAATAGTATTAATTCATGCATATTACTACATTACATTGTTTGAGACAAACTTATTATCTCTCCTATTTCATTGGACATTTAGTTTCCTTGCTTCTAATTGATTGCAATTTTAAATAATACATAAGAATTGCAGATGACATCCATTTCAGATATTTCCCCAGAAAAAATTTACAGCAGTGGAATTACAGGATTGTAAATTATTTCTTCAGGTTTAATTTCATTCAAGTGGGATTGTTTTGTCAAAAAAAATTAGATTATAAAGTGCCCTCCAAAAAAGCGATGACAACTTATTCCTACAAAAGAACAATATTAGAACCATAGATTATTAATATCAACTTAATACATATTGCAATTTTTTTTTCAATTTTGGTTTATTGAGTGCTATGATCTGCAGACATTTTGAATTATATACTGTAAATTATGCCACTTTTAATCATTTATATCTTTCTCATTTATATTTTAAGGTTGTCATGAAAGAACAATCCAAATTAAAAATGACATTTTCTATAATGTGTTTTCTATCATATATGATTACTTAACTACATTTGATAGTATCAAAAATAACAAAAATGCAGAATAGGGACCTAACAATAAAACTTTGTATTTATACCCAGATCCTGCTTAACTACTTTAATGACAATTAACCAAAATATCTTTATGTTCATTGTTTTAAATGCAGTAAAAATTTAAACCATATTATATACAGTAATTTTCATATAGTAATAACTTGTACTGCATTGTATGCAGTGATTTTAATAAATTAAGTAAATAATCTACAACATAATTTAAATATAATAATTTAAATGCAGTAAAATTAGGTCACCTGGGTGTTTCAGTCAGTTAATCATCTGCCTTGGCCTCGGGTCATGACCCGAGAGTCCTGGGATAGAATCCTGCATAGGGCTCTATGCTCTGTGGGGCGCCTGCTTCTCCCTCTCCCTCTGCCTCTCTCTCTTTGTTTCTCATGAATAAATAAAAAAAATCTTTAAAAAAAATAAAATAACTGCATCAAAATTAAGTTAAAAATGGAGTGACAGGAAAGCATATATATGATCAGTTTCCTGATACAAGAAGAGGAGAAGAACCATGAAATCAAGAAATGAGCTTGCTGACAGTGGGTCTGGGTACCACAGCCCCAAGGGCTCTATATTTCTATAACGGGCTTCAACTCTTACTAATGTAAAAACGGGAAATGACAAGAGGCCACAGATGTGGAAGGAATGTCAGATAAATTCTCAGCCTCTTATCTGGGGCCCGGTACACAGAAGAAGAGCGGCATTTGATACAGCCTGGTCACAAACAGAAAGCCCACTCATGTCGGAAAGCCTGCTTGACTCAGAGCAGCAGCCCGTTAACACCTCAGCTCTGTAGGACCGTCAGCCAATGGTCGCCTTCAGAAAGAAGAGCCAAAATAATTCTAGGAATACAGAACATTCACGGTGGAGATTTAACGTGCCTGTGGAGGGAGACCATGCCCGTGGGAGGTATCTTTACCAGGAAAGAGATTTCATAGTGAGGTTTTGATTATGCAATGACACACTGTGTGTACAGAGAAGGAGACAAACTTCCAGGTGTGGGAGATGAGAGGAAGGGGAGGAGGACTCTATCGATGCTCTAATATGACAGGGGATTAATATTGGTTATCTTTTATTTCTCAAAAAGTCATCTTTTGTATTACTTGTTGCTCAGGGAATATTTTGTCACATAAATATATCATCAAAGTTTAAATAAGTCAATAGAAATCCTTTTATAGATGAGAGAACAAGAATGAGGGGGCAGGTGGAGAAAAAGAAAAACAATGGGGCAAGTGCAGTCAGGAAGAAAATGAATAAGGGGCACCTGGGTGGTTCAGTCAGTTAAGAGGCCAGTTCTTGGTTTCAGCTTAGTTCCTGATCTCCGGGTCCTGAGATGGAGACTTTGTTTAGCAGGGAGTCTGTTTGAGACTCTCTGTCCCTCTCTCCCTGCTCCGGCAACCCTCATGCCTCTCTCTCAAATAAATGAATGCACTTTCTTTATAAAAGAAAGAAAATGAATTAGGGGAAAGTGAAGTAGGCTCTGACTTCGTTATTGAGAAAGAGATGTATGTCAAGAGTGAACATTGCAACTGACAAAATGAATTGCCATAAATGGCTATATGCATTTAAACACCTTATTTTTGCTCAAGAAAAATCTGGCAAAAGCGTAATGAGGAATGGATATCAGAAAGAATAGAGGGAAAATTACATTTTTAAAAGCTTAGACCATTATTTCTTTTCCTTTTTCCCTTATTTTCTGTTCCTAACAAATGTATTACTTATAAGTTCTTAACTGTATGTGAAATCTTCAGTATGCTAGGGTAGTCCTTCTATTTTCATTCTTTATATGCATTTTGAATATGTATACATATATACATTTATAGAATTCTATAAACACTATATACATTTTGATATATTTTTGAATGAATATATATAAATTCATATATATATATATAGAGAGAGAGAGAGAGAGAGAGAGACCGAACGAGAGACAGCTTAATCATCACTCTGATCATGGTTCACATTATCTTTTTCAGCAACACTCCTTTTCCTCACTCACAGCATGAGGTTTTTGCTTATATTGAGTTGCTCCGTCTCAGACACCAGCACGACTGCATGGGATGCTGGAAGGTCTCACTTCTCATCAGTAGGGAGTTCTGTTATATTGTTTCCCACTGTGCTTCACTGAGTCCATGGTACTATTCTTCAAGCTCCTTGCTTGCATCAATCTCCTTTCATCTTTCTGTGGTTTTGTACTATTACCCATTCTTTCCCCACACTCTAACACGCTCCACTATTTCAAGAGCATCTTTGATACCAGTGGATTGAGTAAGATAGAAAGCAATCTAGAGGTAGTCTTTCACTTTATTTCATTAGTAAGAAAATTAGTATAACTCTTTGATAAAGACTTGGAGATTTTAAAATATGTCCTCAAGCAAATATAATGAAAGCATGTTGATTCACAAACTATCCACCCAACACAGAGGGAAAGGGAGACCAAAGAAAGAGGCAGACATTCCAGATTGGTAGGTGACAGTTTAAACAAGCAAGGGAACTTACTTATGAGGCTTGTCTTTTTTTTTTTTCTCTTTTGTATTTCTTTTCAGTGTTCCAGAATTCATTGTTTATGCACCACACCCAGTGCTCCATGCAATACGTGCCCTCCTTAATACCCACCACCAGGCTCACCCAATCCTCCACCCCTCCAAATCCCTCGGTTTGTTTCTCAGAGTCCACAGTGTCTTATGGTTCCTTTCCTCCTCCAGTTTCCTCCAAATCACTTCTCCTCTCCACCCTCCCATGTCCTCTGTTTTATTCCTTATGCTCCGTGAGTAAGTGAAACCATATGATAATTGACTCTCTCTGCTTGATTTATTTCACTCAGCATAATCTGTTACAGTCCCGTCCGTGTTTGATACAAAAGTTGGGTATTCATCCTTTCTGATGGAGGCATAATACTCCATAGTATATATGGACCATATCTTCTTTATCCATTCGTCCATTGAAAAGCATCTTGGTTCTTTCCAGTTTGGCAACTGTGGCCATTGCTGCTATGAACATTGAGGTACAGATGGCCCTTCTTTTCACAACATCTGTATCTTTGTGGTAAATAACCAATAGTGCAGTTGCAGGGTCATAGGGAAGCTCTATTTTTAATTTCTTAAGGAATCTTCACACTGTTTTCCAAAGTGGCTGCACCAACTTGCATTCCCACCAACAGTGTAAGAGGGTTCTCCTTTCCCCACATCCTCTCCAACACTTATTGCTTACTGTCTTGTTAATTTTGGCCATTCTAACTGCTGTAAGTTGGTATCTCAATGTGATTTTGATTTGAATCTCCTGATGGCTAATGATGAAGAACATTTTTTCATGTGTCTGATAGCCATTTGTATGTCTTCTTTGGAGAAGTGTCTGTTCAAGTCTTCTGCCATTTTTTGACATGATTATCTGTTTTGTGTGTGTTGAATTTAAGGAGTTCTTTATAGATCTTGCATATCAGCCCCTTGTCTGTAGTGTCATTTGCGAAAATCTTCTCCCATTCCGTGGGTTGCCTCTTTGTTTTGTTGACTGTTTCCTCTGCTGTGCAGAAGCTTTTGATCTTGATGAAGTCCCAAAAATTCACTTTGCTTTTTGTTTCCTTTGCCTTTGGAGATATATGTTGAAAGAAGTTGCTGTCGATGTTGAAGCTGATGGCTGATGTCGAAGAGGTTTCTGCCTATGTTCTCCTCTAGGATTTTGATAGATTCCTGCCTCACATTGAGGTCTTTTATCCATTTCGAGTTTATCTTTGTGTAAGGTGTAAGAGAATGGTTGAGTTTCATTCTTCTATACATAGCTGTCCAATTTTCCCAGAACTATTTATTGAAGAGACTGTCTTTTTTCCATTGTATATTTTTTCCTGCTTTGTTGAAGATTATTTGACTATAAAGTTGAGGGTCCATATCTGGCCTCTCTACTATGTTCCACTGGTCTATGTGTCTGTTTTTATGCCAACACCATGCTGTCTTGGTAATCACAGCTTTGTAGTAAAGCTTAAAATCAGGCAACATGATTCTCCCAGTTTTGTTTTTCTTTTTCAACATTGCCTTAGCAAATCGGGGTCTCTTCTGGTTCCATACAAATTTTAGTATTGTTTGTTCCAGCTCCTTGAAAAATGCTGGTGGGATTTTCATCGGGATGGCATTGAAAGTATGGATTGCTCTAGGTAGTATAGACATTTTAACAATGTTTATTCTTCTGGTCCATGAGCATGGAATGCTCTTCCATCTTTTTGTGTCTTCTTCAATTTCTTTCATGAGTGTTCTCTAGTTCCTCAAGTACAAACACTTCACCTCTTTGGTTAGGTTTGTTCCCAGGTATCTTATGGTTCTTGGTGCTATAGTAAATGGAATTGATTCCCTAATTTCCCTTTCTGTTTTTCATTGTTAGCATATAAGAAAGCAACCGATTTTTGTACACTGATTTTGTATCCCGCCACATTACTGAATTGCTGTATGAGTCCTAGTAGTTTGGCGGTAGAGTCTTTTGGGTTTTCCATATAAAGTATCATGTCATCTGCGAAGAAAGAGAGTGTGACTTTTTCATTGCCAATTTGAATAAATTTTATTTCTTTTTTTAAAAGATTTTATTTATTTATTTGACAGAGATCACAAGTAGGCAGAGAGGCAGGTAGAGAGAGAGGGAAGCAGGCTCCCTGCCGAGCAGAGAGCCCAATGTGGGGCTTGATCCCAGGACCTTGGGATCATGACCTGAGCCGAAGGCAGAGGCTTTAACCCACTGAGCCACCCAGGTGCCCCGAATAACTTTTATTTCTCTTTGTTGTCTAATTGCTATTGCTAAGACTTCTAGTACTATGATGAACAAGATTGGTGAGAGTGTTCATCCTTGTCATATTCCTGATCTCAAAGGGAAGGCTGTCAGCTTTTCCCTATTGAGGATGATATTCACTGGGGCTTGTCTTGGGTAGCCACAGATCTCTGCACACACCTGCCATGATGTAAAGATTTATATAGAGTCTTAACTGGATTCAGTCACAGTGTACAATCCCACATGTGACTCCTGACAGTGCACGGGAGAATGAGGTACAAACAAGTTAGATGTAAGAGAATGGGAGCAGGGGGCTACAATAAAGAAGACTGTCAACCCTGAACAACTTCTCAGTCTCATATTTATTAGAAAGTGAGTAACAATCAACAAAGCTGGAATAGATTACACATTGGCCATGAGTCTTGTAGAAACATAAGAAGAAAGGCAAAATATGTCTGGTTACATAGTACATGATCTATAGTGAGCAAGCCCAAATCAAAGGATTGTCTGACTAACTGCTGATGCTCTCTGGGGAAGGGGAGATAAAGGAAAAATGAAGCAGGCAGCGGTCCATCCTGAGCGAGCTGGGCATCCCCAGCTGCTTGGCTTCAAGGACTTATATTGTCTTCTCCCCCAGAGACCTGTTGCCAGTACATGTTTTTCTTAAGGCTATATCTAAGCATGTTTGGTAACTAGTATAATTTCTCATAGGTTATATTTTAAGCAGGACATTGTTCTGAGGGACAGTTACACAGATGGTCTCAACAACTGCTCTCTCAAGTCTGGTTCTTGAATCAGCTTCCACTGTGGGAGCAGTGGCGAGAGTACATTTCAAGCACAGGGGAGAAGGTGAAGTGCCTCCAACTGCAGAATCTAAGTCTTGGGGCAACTGAGGCTCATGTCCTCTCTGTTACCTCCTCCAACAAAGCAACAGAAACTTGTTTTGTCATTTTATCTCTGACGATGTTCAGTTATATCGGTTTATTTGCTATTTTTGCTCTTCTCCTTCCGTAAGTATTTTTAGGAAGTTATAACAGAATATCAAAATAGGAAAATAATAAAATTGAATTCTCTGGCTTTTTGATGCTAGACTTCTGTACTAACCTTGCTTCAACTTTGGTTGCATGCTCTTGCTACTCTAGTTGGTCTCAATATTTGATCAGCCTATTCATTATATATGTGATATGTGTCTGAATGAAAAAATGATTGCCTCTATCAAGCAAATGATATTTCATTCATCACTCCCATTCCTCATAGGATAAAATTTTTAAGATTTCAGGTACTCTGTATTCAGATAGCCTCTATTTGTGTTAAATTAATAAGTGTATAACCTTGGATAAATGACTTAATGTCTTCTTTTCTTAAATTTATCAAGTTTATAATTTCTTGAATTTACCAATAATAGCAATGATAATAGTAATAACATCTATTCAATAAGATGAGGATTAGGGTAATAATTAACCTTAACCATTTAACTTAAAATTCTGGCACATGGTAAGTGCTCAAGAAATGACACATTATTATATTTACTACATCATTTTTCTCTGCCTACAGTGTCACTATGTCCTTCTAAATTCTATCTTCTATCCTTTCTTCCTCCTGACACCAACCTCAGCTCTCTACTTCCCCAATAAGCAAAGGTCTTGAAATAAAATTCTACATCCTACCTTTTAAACTCAGCATAGTCCTCACAAATAATTTCAAGGTGGTTAGAACACATGTAACTATCTCGAAAATTCGTCTATGACCTGCTAAGTTCCAAATTAAATTGTGCAAAATCTTTAAAGCATTTGGTAAGGAATTTTAATGAACACTTAAAGAAACATAGGACAAACCATAAGAGACTCTTAATCGCAGGAAACAAACTGAGGGTTGTGGACGGGAAGGGAGATGGAGGGATGGGGTAACTGGGTGATGGACATTAAGGAGAGCACATGATATAATGAGCACTGGGTATTATTAAGATTGATGAATCACTGAACTCTATCTCTGAAACTAATAATACATTTTATGCTAATTAATTGAATTTAAATAAAATTGAAAAATAAAAAAATAAAGACACTCTCCCCCCAAAAAAGGGGAAAAAAAGAAAAAAAGAAATGTGGTACCACTGATTTAACCCTTAAGTCTGATAAAAGTGCATGATGAGAGGGCAAGCCAGGAGTCTGACTCCGCTCAGAGATGGGAGATGGTTGTGCTCCCATGCCTGTGAAATGAAATTTCATAGGAGATGTCACATGAAAAGGTATGACATGAACTGCCTATCCTAAGATGTTTATGTAAAGATGAAACTCTCCCATCCCCTACCACAAAACAAAACACAAAATAACAACAACAGGAAGAAAAAAACAACATTTGAGGGAGCAAAGAAAACTACATGGGTTGAGGTCCGAGTCTGTGCTGTTTTCCATATTACCACAGGGCAGGAGTCTTGAGTTACAGATAAAGTAATTTCTTGAGGATTTCAGAGCATATCCTCAGCATGGAGGCAACTTAAAAAACTACTAAACATGAAGTGTGGAAAGAGACAGAGATGACAAAAGTAGAACTCAAGCTAAGATAAGCTTACCAAATGGAAAAAGGTAAATAGAAAAGAAAATAAAAATAGATAAAAGTAAATTTTTTAAAAATTAAACAAATCCATCTTGAGAAGGATTGATTGCAGATGAAATGAAAATAATTGAATAATTTACAAAATGAGTGTAAACTTGCATGTATAATATTTGCAACTATCAAGGGAGAAGCACCGTCCCCTTCCAAAATTAATTAAAAAGCAAAAGGAAAGTACGAAAGGTTTTTATTCCTGACTGCCTGCTCTGTAGATTTCAAGCTGCAGTTTCAGATACAACGACAAGAGCCTTAAAAACAGTCTTTTATCTCCCTTCTAGTGGTTCTGCTTTTTTGAATGAACATGAACTGACAGACAATTTTCTACTAAAAATGTTTTCAGAAAACAGAACCTTAATGGATATGTTCTGTGAATTGATTCTTAGTTATCTGGAGTTGTTTTTCTAATCTGATTATATGTTAAGGTGTTGTGGACTCTGTTCTAGCACTAAAGGGGTATGCAGTGGCAATATATTTATGGAGATAATCACGTAGTAATCAAATGGCAAAATATTTTTCTTATCCCTGCAGTGTTGGGCTCTGGTGACGTCGAGTTCTTCATTCCAGATCAGGGGTACTTCCACCACAGCGCACCAACAGTGGTTCCTTTCATGGAGAAGGTAAGACTGCCACATAAACACTTTGGGTGCCTCACACCAACAGACCGACTGGCAAAGAAGGGTGTTACTGTACCGGTGATTGATTTTGGTAATTGAGGCCGAATTGGGGTTGCTACCATACAGAAGGAAGAATGACGAATACGTCTGGGAGGTAGGAAGTCTTCTCAGGGTGTTCCCTAGTACTGCCATGTCCTGTGATTAAAGTCACTGGGACACAACAGAAATCCCAGTGTCATTCATGCCCTAGGGACTAAGGCTTTGGTCATCCCAGCTGGCAAAAACAAAACAAAACAACATCAACAATAACAACAAAAAAACCCACAACCAGCTGAGGTTCTCTCTAAGACCAATGACATATAGATTGGCTAGAGGGAGAAGGTAATGACAAATACCAGCTGTAATTATGAGAAGAGTTGCAGAAACAAAACTACATGGTTGTCAGTAGTCCTTTTTTATTTTCATATGAGTAGATTTATTTGTGTATGTATGTGTTACGGCTTTTTTGCATGAACATTTAAGTAAAGCTTCAGAGTATTGGATGGTGAACCAAGGTTTAAGAAAAGAGCACAAGAGAAAATGAAATAGAGAAGTTTGTCCCTCGTGGGTCCTGGAGGAAGTCCATGGCATACCTGGAGGGGCTGCAACGGGAGACTGAGGAAAGGTGCAGGCAAAGCAAATGATAGAACCTGGGTCAAATGCCTTTATTAGAGTCCATCGGTAGAGTGCTTTGGGATTCCCAGACTATGGCCAGATTGGGCAATTGAAACGAACAAACAAAAGAACGTGGGTTTTTGGTAATCTCCGTGGGCTTTTATCTAAGGGACTTGGGAGGCAGAAGAGACTGTTTACCAGAAGGGCTGTGACTTTGCAGGCTCCTACCTAGAGCATGTGCTTGTGTGACGGGTTCGTGTGAGGCCCCCACGGGCTGCCGGGCCAAAGAAAATGGAGACTGAGGCAGCAATAATATGGAATAGCTTAGCTAAACTCCCGACATTATGCATGTATGAGCATTTCCCCTTTAACCTTCCCCTATCAATGACAACAAAGTATGTTAATGGTAGTTAACTTTACATCTCAGTATCTATGTTGTAAGCAGAGGCGTGAGATCCACATAGAAAAACCATGAACATCAACTAAAGGGAGAAAACTGTTTTTTGTATCTTTTTGTGGGGTTAAGAGCAAGCTTGTCTTCAGTTGCACGTACAGCAGTTGTACCAGAGCTGGTGGAACATGACTCCACTCGTGTTTTATTGAGAAGCTACATATGGTTTGAGGAGTCCTGTTTGGATGCTGGGTTTATGAGTTGTACTGCAGTGGCTTTATGGTGCATCCACACGACTCTGCTAAATTACCTTTCTGAAAATTTTTCTTCCCAACATATTCCGGTTAGGGGAGACCAGGAGAGATATACTGTGTGTGATTTGGAAGGTGAACATGAAGCAGCATCCGTGTCTTTTTCATCATCAGAAGGCAGTGAAGAAGCACCACGTGCTATTTCAGTTCACACGTGTTGGTAGTTAATTTCTGGCTCACCTCATGGGCAAAGGACAGCAGTTCCCCAGAAGCTATTGTGCCTTCCCCAACTGTGCAGTGAGATACAGGCTGAGGTCTGTGTGGGGTTGTCAAGTTCCCTGCAGGACACCAACATCATGGCATTGAGAGGTGGTGAGAGACAACACAATTAGTATCCACCTATTTGCTGTGTGTGGCAACGGGTCCTTGCTCGCCTCCACTTTGTACCAGCTTCCTTTCTTGACTGCTTCCTCTTCGTGCTTTAGCATTCAGCATCAAATCAAAAGACAAAAGACAGAGTCTTTCACTCATCTCCCACAGTCTCACACACGTTCCTGTAACAAGCGCACAGGGAAGTCAGCTTCTCTGATTGAACCCTGAATCGTGCACAGGTTTATCAGCGAGGGAACTTTATCATAAAACCTCTGTATTTTAAATGATTATCTGCTGAAGTATGAGCATATGCTGGGACATAATAGAAATTCAGATACGGACTTAATCATATAGAAATTTCACATGGGCTAAAAGCGGCATCTCAAATTCATGGAGAAAGGAGATGATCTAAAAATATATCATGTGGAGCTAACTGGACAGGGATTTGGGGAAGAAGGTAGAGTTGGATGCATATGTCACACTGTATACAACGCTAACTACCAAATGAATCAGAGATCTAAACTCTGGAAAGGGAATTATGCAAATACTGAAAAAGGAGAGCATACAAGCACTAAACAGATGATTTCTATCAGAATATTCCAGGAATAAGAAAAACCTCCTTATCTCTGGACTGAAAAATCCAGAATCTACAGACAGTAAAATGAATTCAACTACATATTGCCTGTATGAATGTGAGTAATTATAATTCCCTGTATGTAAAAAATGATTAATATGATTATGATTAAAACACAGCATCTTATAAAAATGAAATATGTTATTGCCAGTGCAATATATATGGGCATATATCATGGCCAGAGAAACAATAGAAAATATCTTATTATTGTTATGATTGCCATTACTATTGGTAGCAGTTATAACAGCAGCATTAGCATTAGTAAGGGCACAAGTACCAGTATTATATTATATTATTGAAGACTGAAGACAATTTTAGTCCAAGGAGAATTAAGGACTAAGACCATGTATGTGTGCATGAAAAAAAAATGGCTTAAAAAACCACTGGGAAATATCCGAACATTTCTGGGTTGAAATATGACTGCATCTGAATAGTCTGGCTGGACTGTCAAATAAAATTCAAAAGATTTAAGAGAAACTGTGATAACATTTTGAAAGACACATTGAGTAGTTCTTATGAAAAGTAGTTCATTAAAGTCAATCTTAATGGAAAACCCAAAATTTAATAACATTATTAAAATTCTCTAGTAATAGCTCAAATACTAATTAAAACACAAGAGATATAAAAATCAGTTTTGTATTTCACTCTCTTTACTGTTTAAAAGAAGCCAAGCATTGTTTTCCTCTTTTAATTATAAAAGTTTCATGCACCAATAAAAAACAAGTTAATATACTTTACTGCTTTTCTTTCTGGCCTAACGATATGCTTACAAATTTGAAATCATTGTACTTTCCTCAACAACCTTTAATGAAGATATGTGGCTGTTAATCTCACATGGAACTGTCTTCCATATCATAAAATTGCATCACATATGAAAACACAAAAGTCTGTGATTAAAGATGCTTGTAGAACTGCAGTTTGCTTCTCCTAAACATACTCTTATTACAGGAAGAAATAAACACACTTTACTTAATAAAATAACTTGCAAATTAAGTAAAATGTAGTTGTGAGGAGTCAAGAAATATGGGGAAATGGCACTTTGAATCAAGATCAAGATCTGGGTAAACAAATATTCTGATGAAAGAAATAAAGCACAGGACTGGAATTGTCATTATTATTATTTTTTTTTGCATTTGTGGTTATTTTAATTTCACTAAATCTGTTTTGGATTTTTATGCTTCATATTTTTAAAAAAGGAGCATGTAATTTACTAAGACATGCACTATTATTAGCGCTCATTCTTTAGGGATTTAACTTCTACCAAATAGCAAACATTTTTGTGGGGAGTTTTGTATTAAACCATGATGAACAGGAATCCCTTACTTGAATGAAGGAATCAGTGTGACTCAGTAGTTCACTCAGTAGAATGTTACAGGCAATGTGGTAGAGGCTAAATCCAAATGATTTGGAGTCAGAAGACATGGTTCAAGTGACAGCTGGAATGCCTTTATTACTTTTGAATATTTTGGAAAATGACTAAGGTTGAATCTCTTTTGAAAAAAGTGACATATATAACTCATATATTTTGGAGTATGATTAAATCAGATATATATGTCAAAAACGCAATATAGATCATGAAACAACCATCAAAGATGTCCTATTAGTAGTAGGATATTACTCCAAAAAGGTGTTAATTTTATCTTTAAATTCCCAGATCCTAGGCAGCACCCTATACAGAGTAGGTACTTTTGACTTCAATTCTCATTAGAGTGTGGTTGCGTATAAGCTAAACTCAAGATACAGTTTAAGCTAAAATAAATGTTTCTTTGATTTTTGTAATTTCTTTTATTGTAAATGTGTGACATGCATTGTTATATTTTTAATAGCCGTGAGCAGAATCTTAAAATTAGGTTCTGCTTCCTGTGTGTCTTAGGTTTATGTTTTTTTGTGATCAGAGTAGAAATCAATCTAAATGAAGGTCTAAAAACATTTTTTTTTTCATTTCTGTTCAAGGATGCCATGTTTATTATGTTCATTTAACTTCCAAGTTCTTATTTGAAGTGGTCTGGTTAACCATGGAAGTATTCTTCCCCAATTTTTTGAATTCTACTATTTCAGGAAACACGGAAATACATCAGCGTGCACATTTATGCCAACATTAACTCAATTTTGTACCACTACCACCATATGAGCAATGTACTTTCTATCTCCATTTTTCATTGAAAAAAATAAAAACACAAAGGTACAAACTGTCCTATATCGCCCACTAGTAATTAGCGGAGTGCCCGTGCAAACAGATTCAAATGATTGCAATCTACACTGCCACATATTAATAACTTTCATCTATAAGGTAGGTGGAGCTGAGTTGAGAAAAATATCGTAAACATTATTTTCTCAGTACACATACATGTGTGTGCAAACACACACACACACGCATGCGCGCACACACTCTTCTTTAAACAAAATTGGAAGATACTGTAAACCATCCAGTTAGGCAAACTGTCAACTTGCCATACAATATGGAGCCCATATGGTTCTCTATTTGGCAACATAAATCAGGATGCTTCTGAATTCCACAAGGAATAGGCTAATACGTAGGCTTTATTGCAGAAGAGAAACACAATAACCAAAAGCCAGCAAAAAAGAGCAGGCATGGGTGTTCCTAATTTGTCCCTCTTACTACCGAAAAGCACAGAAGTAGGATGGCTTTTAAGATAAACCCCAAGATTCCTGCCTGCTTGTGTTTACACTCTGTATAATCCCAACCACTTGAGTCTGAATGGAGTCTGTGATTACAATTATATGTTACTCCAAGGATTAGGTTCTATGTTCTCTGAAGACATGGCAGGATTTTTGGGTGCAGTTAAGGTCCTCACTAGCTGATTTTGAAGTAATCAAAAGGCAGTTTTGGGTGGACAAGACCAAATTAGTGAGATCCCTTTCAAGAGGGCATGGGCTCTTACTGGCCCTGAAGAAGCAAACAGCATGCTGTAAACTTTAGGAGTTGAGGCACAAGGGAATGAACTCTGCCAACAACTTGGAAGAGACTAGAAGTGATTTTTTTCCTGACAGAACCTCCAAATGAGAAGGCAGCCCAGTTGACATCTTGCCAGGAGACTTGGATGATCTTGAGTAGAAAGTACAGCTAAGCAGTGCCCAGTCTTTTGGCAAATGGAAATTATGACGTTATGCATGGGTACTGAAACTGCACAGTATGGAGAACTAATACAGGGAAGGTATGTTCAGGTCTTTGCTGGGCTGGGGTAGGTTTGAATTTCTGTACTGATACCCTTCTCTCTTTATGGCTCCTTCCTTTAACAGGGTAAGCCTTATCTGTGGGAGAGTATAGGCTGCTTCGCACTAGGTTGCGGGAATCAGTGTACCAGCTGCTTATGACACGACCCTGCAAACCCAGTTACCCTGAGCCTGAGGATGTTTTGTTATAACTCTATATATTGCCACTTTCTCATATTTAATTTGTTTCACGATTGGCAAGAATTGTTAAATCTAAAAAGTGATATACCTAGTGCATTCCCAAATATTTTCAGAGTCCTAAAAAGATTCTTATTTCCCTATCTCTTTTCCAGATGCACATCTCGTTCTCCACACAATCTGATTTACTTTTTCTATCCCATAATAAGCAGAAGCTATATGAATGAAGATTTATATATAATTATCCAAAGAAAGAAACAGAAGGCTTTGCTGATTTATGTCTCCAGATGTTTTATGTCAGATGAAAACCATTATATAACGCCTTGCTAAATATAGTACACCCATGTGATTATCATCACTTCTCCTGGAAAATATTTCCTTCAGTGTTAAAAATATAAACAAACCAGGAAACTAAAACATCTATGAGTCATGATTTCCATGTATAAACCTTAAAATAGGACTAGTAAGTCACATATTTCATTTATATAACTTAAAAACAAATATATAACTTAAAAAACAAATTTATATAACAACATTACTCATAAATATAATTTATACATGTTATTGCAACTCAAATTATTTTATCTTACTTCATGTCTATGTTTCAAAGTTTTTTATTTAAGATTTATGGTTTTTAAAATATTTTTCTAATGTTCTCCCCATAGAGCCTACATAATTTTTATTTTTTATCATGTCTAATGTGGCTATGTAAACATTTTCTTTGGTTGGTTATTTTATCATGTATTTTTTATCATGTCTAATGTGGCTGTGTAAGCATTTTCTTCAGTTGGTTATTTTAGGACACATAAAATCTGTGTTATATTGTTTCTTCTAAGTTAAGAATCTATAGATTTTAAGAAAACAGCAATTATGCAATTATAATTTTAGGGAAATACAGAAAATGATGAATTAATTGATGAAAATATTTAGTTATTTCCCTGACTCATGTTAACATGAGTTACTGATTACCAATCCTTGCAGAATTGGCAATTTTTGAGCTCAGGGACCCTCTCCTCTCAGAGTGATGCCCTTGTTCTGTGAGCAATGAGTTGGTCAGAAACAGTTCTTTCTGTTTGAGGCTTGCTTCTCTGGGTATGGAATTTTCACGCTACAAGTGAGCTGAAGGGAGGGTGATTGAGGTCTCTTTTTTCTTCAACTAATGTGTCTACTATAGAGGTTTTATCCTATGAGTGAGGGCTGCACAGAGGAAGGGGATCCCTGAAACAGTGAGTTGGAAGATGAGAAATGCTGTACCTTGGCTTCCCTGAGGAGAAACTGCTGCCCTAGACTGGAATCTAGGGAAGGGATTCTTGGTCACCCATTCAGAATGTAGTTGCCACCTTGTTGTTGGGAGTGGGGGACATGACCCCACTGTCATAGACTCAGTTTTATGAGACTTAGTAGGTTTTCTTCAAAAACCTTGTTGCATGTCCTTTGGCCAATTTACAGAGATCTTAAATGTTTCCTTAGCTCATTTATTTGTTTTTTTTTTTTCTAATTTTCACCTCTTATTATTATTTCTTCAGGGAAAGGGTCCCCAGAGTTCCCCCAAGCCATGATTTCAGAAGTCATCTGTCCCAAAGACATTTTGAAAATAAGTAAGCTTGAGAAGTGAGGTAAAATAAAGGAGAGAGGAAACACACTGTCGGCAGAGTAAGGAGATTAAGGAAAGCTTCAGATGACATTGAAAATACAGGACACATTCAAGGAATAATAAATACTCTAGCTTTGTAGAAATGTTAGAAATATAGGAAAGTATTGAAAGAAGAAATGGAGAAGACTGCTGGAATCATAGTTTCTGCTGAAGAATACAGAGGGATATAGATTTAATTTTGTAGACAATATCATAGGATCAATCACTTTAACATAGTAGATTAACCTTTTGACAGGCAGGATATTGATAGCTCTCTTAAAAAAGAGAGGAATGGATAAGCACTTTATTATATTAAGTATTAAAAAATATACACATATATGTTTATATACGCTTCTGAATTCTGTGCCTATACAATGGTTATAAGAAACCACCTTAAAAGTAGACTGACAATTTCAGTGTTATTTAAAGCTTGACAAGAAAAGGGTTTATGAAATTAAATCTTAAAGACAGCTCATTGTCATGATGTGAGTTGAGTTTGTTAGTGAACAATATTCTTCTTTAAAATTGTTTTTCTCGGGGCGCCTGGGTGGCTCAGTGGGTTAAAGCCTCTGCCTTCGGCTCAGGTCATGATCTCAGGGTCCTGAGATTGAGCCCCGCATTGGGCTCTCTGCTCAGTGGTGAGCCTGCTTCCTCCCTCTCTCTCTGCCTGCCTCTCTGCCTACTTGTGATTTCTGCTTGTCAAATAAATAAATAAAATCTTTAAAATAAATAAATAAATAAGTAAGTAAGTAAATAAATGAATAAAAGTGTTTTTTTCATTCATGGGTTTCATTCAACGCATATGGGCATCATGTGTGGTGGTGGTGTGGTCAGAGGGTAGAAGTACCACTCTGGGTGTCCATATGATCCAGGAGGAGAAAGCCCACTTCTCCACTCATCAGTCTATTCAACTCAGTGTCTTCTATTCTCATTAGGGAAGCCTCTAAAGAATTTAAGTTCAAATGGGACTGTAAGACTAGATGTCTGCCTTACCCCGTAGCCTCCGAGTCTGTGATATTAAATGAGGAACTGTGGAGGATACATAGCCAGTCTTCAGATAATAAAAGAATGAAACATTCTCATGAATGATTTTTTTCCACAGAAAAATATCATTAACCAAAAATATCATTATAAAAAAATAACCAAAAATATCATTAACCAAAGCTAAATACATGCAACACATAGTTAAATTTTAACACTGCAATTGACAGTGTTCCACCTTTTCTCAGAAATAATTATTTAATCTGTTCACACCCTTTTGACATGGCCCTCTTCTGTGAGTAGTGATGACATTTTCCCTGACAAAGACTTAATGACTTCATATGAGAACATAAGAAAAGTGGACAAATAAAATGCCAGATTGTTTCTGTACTGTCATTGTTTTCTTTCCTTAATGTGGTTGCTGACAGCCAAAATTGAAAACATGCTGAGTTTCCTCAGCACCTGATGCTCTCACTAGGTACTGCATGTCAGAGGCAGAGATCCTCTCAAGATCCTATGACAGGTGAGGAGATCATGGTGAGGGAAATAGAAGCGTACAAAAACATCAGAGGCCAAGGCCACTTGTCCATTGCCAGGGAAATTGAGAAAACAGTACCCAGGATCATTCCTCTCCCCTCCGAAATGCAAGCATTGTCTAAGAAGCTCTCTGAACAGCTGCTACATCATGTAGGAGGAAAGCACTTTTCAAAGCAGGAGAAGATTCAGATTTCTAATAGAAGGAAGTGCTGAGGAGTTACTTCATTGTAAATTGACTTGAAAAAAATAAATAGCCATAGGGAGATCATTGCAGAGCATGAGTGATTCTGGATATGTGTTAGCCAGAGGAAAGCTTTACAGTACGAGAATGAATCTAGGCGTATAAAGACATGAAGTAGATACAATGATTTTTCATTGCTGTTTACTTGGACTACACATGAAGTCATATGGTAGTTTTGTTTATTTAAAAAAAAAACAATTACAGTGCTCGCTTCAGCAGTACATATACTAAAATTGGAATGACATAGAGAAGGTTAACGAACATGGCCCCTGCACAAGGATGGCATGCAAATTCGTGAAGTGTTCCATATTTTTGTAGTATAAAGTTAAGTGGAATAGGTCAGTCAGATAAAGGCAAATACCATATGATTTCACTCATATGGAATTTAAGAAACACAATAAATGAGCAAGGGGGAGGAAAAGAGAGAAAGACAAACCAAAAAACAGACTCTTAACTACAGAGTACAAATTGATGGCTACCAGAGGGGAGGTGGTGGGGGTGGGTGGGTGAAGGAGGTTATAGGGATTCAAGAGGACACTTATGATGAGCACTAAGTAATATACAGAATCACCGAATCACTATGTTGTACACCTGAACCTAATGTAACATTGTGTGTTAATTATATTGAAATTAAAATTAAAAACTTCAAAAAATTAGTATTTTTGGAAAAAATTTTGTGGTTAATATTTTATTGAGTTTTGATTAAAGACATACAGTAAAATAAAATACTCTGAGTAAGGGTAGTGGGATCTGATTACATGTTTGCAAACTGGGGAGGTGAAAAGTCTTGGTAGGATAAACAATAAGAAAGCTAATATGGATTATCGGGTCTAGACTGACATAAGGTGGTACCAGGTATAAACATACCTTCAAACAAAGTGATAAAATGAAGATAGGAAGGGGCAGAACTGGGAAGATTGTAACACAAACTAAAATGAAAAGTATTCCACCAATACCATGTTTCTGAATTTACTTAAGATAGAAGATGCGATTGTTTTGTTTTAGTTATGGAAAACAAGAACCTGAGATCAGGGATAGTGAGATTGGAAATATCCTTCAATAACCAGATTTGTTCATCTAGATTGTTTACTGTATTTATGCTGATTTAAAATATGAAAAATCTATAACGATTATACACATGCATCTATAACATGTGTAATCTATATGCACAGAATATAGATTACACATATTATAGATGCACATGTAATTTTAAGTAAATACATTCTTATAGGGCAT
Organism: Mellivora capensis; assembly: GCA_004024625.1. Classification (NCBI taxonomy): domain Eukaryota; kingdom Metazoa; phylum Chordata; class Mammalia; order Carnivora; family Mustelidae; genus Mellivora; species Mellivora capensis. The sequence goes on from PISX010016097.1 coordinate 43,573, forward strand.
ATGATCAATTTTATTTTATTTTTATTTAATTAATTTATTTTAATTTCATTTTTAATAGAACATGATCAAATATGATTTGAAGATCAACGTTGCACAAATTATTTAGAAAACGTACGAGGATGGTGATGCTTTTAAAATTATTCAATATCTACAAATGACTTTCTGTGTTCTTCACTTGAAAAGGGTAATTTGGAACATTATGGATAAATATTCTCTCTTCTGAGTCTTTCCTAAAGCTTTGGAGACACATTTCTTTCCTTTGGTGTGTGGGAAGATATATAGTATTGCCCAAATAAACTCTGGGATTTTTAAAAAATTTAGTTATTTTATTTATTTATTTATTTTTTTGCTTTCCGGAATTTTCTGTCTTTACTTGGTAAAAAAAGCAATCCAACATATTTTTAACTGTTTCTATTTAATATTTTTTATCAAACATGATAACTACTCTCAACTTCCAAAAAGTTCTATAAACACAAAATATGAAAATGTAATTTTGGATTAGTGTTTCTGGACAATTTATGTTTTTGCTTATATAGTAGGAACAAATGTCTACTGATCAAAGTTAGGAAAATTTTTGATAATAGCCAACATTTATTTAGAGGTCATTATACTGTAGACATTGTATTAGGTTCTTTGTAAATATTATCTTCGTTCTTTGTAAATATTTTATCTAATTCTCAAATAATAAAATTTTGTGTTATTAACTATTAACATAATCAATTGACTTAATACCCACATTTTATGTCCCTGAAAGCTAATACTGTCTCTTTTCCTCCAGCTTTATTGAGATATAATTAACATATAATATTGTGTAAATTTAAGGTGTCCAATGTGTTGACTTGATATACTTATATAATGTGTAATGATGATCACCATAGAACTGGCTAACACGTCTATCATGTCACATTTATCCTTTCTTTTTTGTAATAAGAATATTTAAGATCTATTCTTTAAGCAACTTTCAAGTATATAATACAGTATTGTTAATTATAAACACCATGCTATAAATCAGATCCCAGAGTTTATTCATCTTATAACTGAAAGATTGTACTCTTTGATCAACAATTTTCCCATTCCCTTCACTCTCCACCTTCTGGAACCCATCATTCTACTCTTTCCATGAATTTGGCTTTTTTTTTTTTTTTTTTAAATTACAAGTGAGATCATACAGTGTTTGTCTGGCTTATTTAATTTAGTATAATGTCCTTAAGGTTTATCCATCTTGCTACAAATGGCAGGATTTCCTTCTTTCTTCTGACTAAATAATATCCCATTGAAGATATATACCATACTTCCTTTGTCCATTTATCCATAGACAGGTTGTTTCCCTGTCTTAGCCATTGGGATTAATACTGAAATGAATGTGGGAGTATGGATATCTCTTCAAGATCCTGATTTCACTTCATTTGGGTATATACCCAGAATTGAAATTGCTGGATCATGGTGGTCCTCCTTTTAATTTTTTTGAGGGACTTCCATACTATTTTTCATACTGGCTGTACCAATTTGCATTCCCATCAATAGTGCACAAGGCTTTTCTTTTGGCCACACCCTTGCCAATAAGCATTTCTTTTCTTTTTGATAATAGTCATCCTAACTGGTATGAGATAAAATCTCATCATGGTTTTGATTTGCATTTCCCTGATGATTAGTAATGTTTAATAATTTTTCATGAATCTGTTAGCCGTTTAGACATTTTTCTTTTAAAATGTCTATTCCATTCCTCTGCCCATTTTGAAATCTAAATTTTTTTACCATTGAATTGGATGAATTCCTTGTATATTTTGAATATATTTCTTTATTAGGTATGCCATGCACTTTCTATAGATAAATATTATCAGATGGCTAGTATTAAATTGTTATATCTACCATCTCTTCCAGTACACAAATATTTTCCCTCTTCATCTTTTCCTTTCATTCGCTCTCCCAACTTCTACCTCTTTTTCCCAATAATATTCATAAAGCATCTATTTCCACACATTCCAATATGTAACCTCTGGCTATATATGTCTAGTAAGCCCTTGAAGTGTGGCTAGTCTAAATCATTAGGTATCACAAATATAATATACACACTGCAGTTCAATGACTTAATATGAAAAATAGAATGTGAAATATAACAATAACACATTTTAAAATACTAAAAGCCAAATGCTCCAAGTCAATGTTTTTCAGGTATATAATCATTTTTTTGCTCCCTGTCTCTTTTCCTTCCTCCCTTCATTGCAATTAAAAAAAAATAGAATTGGGACGCCTGGGTGGTTCAGTTGGTTGGACGACTGCCTTCGGCTCAGGTCATGATCCCGGAGACCCGGGATCGAGTCCTGCATCAGTCTCCCAGCTCCAAGGGGAGTCTGCTTCTCACTCTGACCTTCTCCTCGCTCATGCTCTCTCCCTGCCTCTCTCTCAAATAAATAAATAAAATCTTTAAAAAAAATAGAATCATAAGGTATTTGAAAGAAATAATACAAAGAGATACTATATACCCTTTATACAGATTCCCATAATAGCAACATCTTAATAAAGTCTGCTACAATATCGTAATCAGGATATTGACTTTGACGCGGTGAAGATACTGTATCACCATAATGATTTTGCCCTTTCATAACCACATCTACTTCCTTTCCCACACTCTCCTTCATTCCTGACAACTACTGGGTTGTCCTGTATTTCTATACTTTGTTATTTCAAAAGTGTCATGTAAGTGGCATTATACAATTTGTAACCTTTTTTGCAACTGTTTTTTTTTTTCACTCAGTATAATCCTCTGGTGATTCTGCAAGGTTGTTGTATGCATCAATAGCTCATCCCTCTTATTATTAAATAATATTCCATGCTATGGATATATCAATTCATTTGGCCACTCACTCATTCCAGTACATCTGAATTATCTTCAACTTTTGCTGTTCTTGTAAAAATGCTATAAATATTCATGAGTAGGTTTTTGTGTGAACATATCCATTTCTCTCAGATAAATGTCCAGGAATACAATTGCTGTGCTATATGATAAATTCATGTTTAGTTTAATAAACAGACAAATAAACAAGCAAACCCTACCTAACTGTGTTGGGGAAGGATTGTATCATTTTACATTCCAAACAGCAGGAGAATGAGTTATCTAGTTTCCCCACATCCTCAACAACAATAAGAGTTGTTATTATTTTTGTTTTTCTTTTGCCATGCAGATAGGTGTATAGTGCCATTTCATTGTGGTCCTAATTTTCATTTCCCAAATGGTTAATGATATATAACATCTTTTCCTATACTAATTTTCCATCTGTTTATCCTCTTTGGTAAAATGTTTGTCTTTTGGTCATACTCAAATTGAATTGATTTTTGCTATTGGGTGTTGAGGATTCTTTATATATTCTAGATACAAGTTTGTTGCTAGATATGTGGTTTGCAAATATTTTCTCCCACTCTGCAGCTTGTCTTTTCAACCTCTTAACAGCATCTTTTGAAGACCCAAAATGTTAAATTTTGATGCAGTCCAAGAGGTCAAATTTTCCTTTAGTGGATAGTGTTTTTGTGTTGGGTCTGAGTTCTTTCCTTACCCCTAGATATTCTCCTATATTAATATTTAAAGCTTTAATAATTTTATATTTTTTATCTAAGTCCATGATCCATTTAGAGTTAATTTTTTAATAAGGCAAAAATGAACTATTGGGATTTCATCAAGATCAAAAGCTTTTGCACAGCAAAGGAAACAGTCAACAAAACCAAAAGACAACTGACAGAATGGGAGAAGATATTTGCAAACGACATATCAGATAAAGGGCTAGTGTCCAAAATCTATAAAGAACTTATCAAACTCAACACCCAAAGAACAAATAATCCAA
>PISX010016098.1:0-47466 GCA_004024625.1 Mellivora capensis
GCTCTCGTGGAGTTTGCATTCTAGCAGGAGACAGCTATAAAGGTAGCTATACATAAGCAAGATAATTTCGACTGGCTGCAAGAGCACTGGAAAATATGAGAGGCAGGGATAAGGGGAAGTTATTGGGAAGATCCACCTTCCCCATCTTGGCACTTGTAACAGCAAGAGTCTCAGTGGGTCTGTTTGTCTCATCTGAAGGCAAGAGGATGGATGAGAGGGTCCTTCTGTGGCTCCTTTCTTCCTAGGATCATACAGGTGGCACTCACCACTACTTACAACAGTGTGCTTCCTCTGTGATCTAATGCATGGAATTTTCCAACATGGAGGGCACTAGACCACTGGACATGAGCTGAAGTCAATGACACCTCAGCAAAAAGTCACCTTTGTTCTTAAGCCCATAATCCTATGGAGGACACCCAGCTACGGCCGAAAACACCTATCGATGTTCAAAAATCAGAACACACTGAAATTAGTGATTCTCAACTGAGGGTGACAGTTTTTTCCCCCAAGGGACATCTGGTGATGTCTGGAGACATATTTAGTTGTCACAAGTGGGAGGCAGATGCTAATGGCATCTAGTGGGTAGAGGCCAGGGTTGCTGCTAAATGTCCTACAATGTACAGGGAAGCCCCCTACAGCAAAAATGATCCAGTCCAAAATGTCAGTAGTGCTAAGGTTCAGAAACCTTACACTGAAGTGATGTACATGTGCATTAAAGAGCAAGCGTGAGCACAAGAACGAGCATTTCCTGAAGACTCTGCACCCAAAGTTCTTCCAAAGTTTTAGGAACTTTCAAACAACACTGTTGTGCATTAAACTGTGTTCATATGTTGAAGCCCTGACTCCTAAAGGGGTGATTGATATTTGGAAATGGGCCCTTTGAGAGGTGATTGGGTTGAGATGAGGTCATAATGGTGGGGCCCTCATGATGGGATTAGTGACCAATAAGGTCAGACACCAGAGAGCTTGCTTCCTCTCTCTCAGTCGTGTGAGGATACAGTGAGAAGGTGGCCACCTCCAAGTCAGGAAGCAAGCCCTCACTGGGGAAGAGAGTTGACTAGCACCTTGATCTTGTACTTCCTAGCTTCCAGAGCCATGAGAAATAAATTCCTGCTGTGTAAGTCACCAACTGTATGTTATTATGTTAGGGCAGCCCAAGCAGACTAATGAGTTCTACTGAAACTTTCCATCAAAAATTCAAAAGTTTCTGTCAAAAAATCCCATCAAGATTCAATGGTCAAATTAAAAAAAAACAAACAAAACCCAACTCAACCTTCAGAATCAAGAAGGGGCCCACTTTCAAAATGGCCTACTACTTCCGTTAGAGCCAGAGAGGAGTTGCTTAGAGACATGTGGTAAAAGAGACAATGCCTAAATCCCTACTTACGTAAAATTGATAATACAAAACACATCTCCATTAGGGTCTTCTTTAATTGAAACGATGCTTTCTTTCATCCCTGCCAGGAAGAAGAAAAGTCATGTTTCCAGCTTGGACTGCTGTTTCATCTGTTAGACCTGCTCGTAAGCTAAGCCAAGTTTTGTTAAAAATTATTGGTCTCATAACTTTTTTTTTTTTTTTTTTTTGCTTTAAAGAGCCCCATATGGAACCAATCTCATGTTAGGATTATAGCTGCAGAAAGCCATTGGGCATTTTGACCCACTCTTGGATTCATAGGAGATTTTAAGTACAGATATAATTTTTTCCCCACCCTGGAGAATTAAGTGAATATTTCAGCTAAACAAATAAATAAATATATCCAAACTTCAAAAATTAGGCTGAAGAAATGGCAAAGCAGATCTAGTCAACACAAAGAAATTTTTCTCTTGTCTTTACAGACCCCGTTTCCCTGATTGGCCCAATGTTCTGCCTCCATGAGAACTTCACCTTCTCCTTGGATGCCAGCCATTGCCCATTCTTGCCTGATTAAGAAATTCTCTGAGATGATCAGAACATCTACAAATGTGTAAAATATGATCATAGCCCTTGCACAAGTATTTTAACAACCCAACCTTTTGATAGGTTGTATTTCATTGGCTTGGAAGAAGCACTGCATTATCGGGGAAAACAGCACAGATGTTGCCTAATAAATGTTTTGGTTGTTGCATTATATTAACCTCATGAAATATTTATGCAAATCTCGCATTAACAAAAGGTAAAAGAACCATTATAGGTTATGAAGCTTACAACAGGATGACCTTTGTTTTGTTTTTGTTTTGTGGGGTTTTTTTTGTTTTGTTTTGTTTTGTTTTTTCACCTCGGTATTTTATGGGTGTGTTTGTAACTCTTGGGGTTTCTATTTAGAAGCACACAAGGGCATTACAGATTTTCATCTCTTCTGTTTTCAGTTCTGTTATCATTCCTTCCAGCTGATTTCACATTTTATGATGCTAATGGTGGGGGTATGGTTTTAAGTTTCTCTCCTGTCAGCTGGTCAGTAGGTCCGAGGGATATATTTAATAGAATCTGACAGCTGATGGAACCAGTCTCATTGAAAGAGGATTTGATATGTGGAGTGAATGTGAGGACCCTGAATTCGCCATAATAACGGCCATTATGATTCAACCCCTCACAGCCAATATAACTCTTTCTCTTGTACACACCAGTACACGTGTATAAAAGACATGACTTCTGGATGACTTCTTCCGTATACTGATCTGAGGGCCGTTTAGATAGCATGTCAAAACAGATTAGCCATCTTATCCTGCCACAAAATTGAGGGAAAGAACTTTGTACAACTTTGCCCAACAAATGCACATGTGCTTGTAAACAAAGAAGGAATAGAAGGGATGAAGATTGTCCCTTGTGGAGTGGGGAATGGGGGTGGTTGTGAGAACCAAGGCACTGAGAAAAGCTGCAGACTCACTTAGTTAGGGTGTTCCAGTGGGGACCCCAAGGGGCACTACCTGAGATAGAGCAATAGGTAGGAGTCCATTGCCTGGGAGGGGAGGCTGGCCCCAAGCTTGGCTTCATACGCATGCACCTGGGAAATTAAAGTGGATTCTGGCCCTCCTCAGCCAAACTGAACCAAAATCTCTATAGAAATCCATTTATACATGTAGGTCTTGACAACCTGGGGCAGTCACATTCTTTGCAAGGCCTCTTGTTTACTAGCTAACTTTATACGTAACATTTATTGAATGTTTGCTAGGTGCTAAATTTTATACGAACTCTTTTAGCCCTTCCAAGAAACTTAGCATGTAGATATTATTATGAGACTGACATGTAGATACTATTATTAGTTATTGTTATTATTATTTTATCCCATTTTACATATGCAGAAACTGAGGCACAGCCAAGTTAGGTGACTGGTTCCAGGTCACAGCTAGCAATCGGCAGAGCGGAGGTTGAACTTCAGGCTGTCAGAACCCATTGCCATAATGGTGAGGCTCTTCTACTTCTATTTTGTTCTATGCCAGTGAGAAGTGTGTGTGTGTGTGTGTGTGTTTGTGCATGCACGCACATGAATAGAAATTTTGGAGTAATAACGTCCCCTTAGAAACCATGTGGTCCAGCCCGAGCTGCAGCCAAGCTCCCATTCAATCAAGGAAGCAACCGACTGTTTCTCTGTAAGCTGGGCGCCTCCCATCCCACAGGGCCATGACAAAGACAGAGGAGAACCCACGAGCGCCCCCAACAGCCCCAGTGGGCGCTCCCAAACCCTTCTCCTCATCATTTCCAACCTCAAAACCCCACCCCACCTACCTCCAGTTTGTCAACTGCCGTTCCCCCCCGCCCCCGGGGTTCGAAACTGCTTCATGAGGGTATTATTAAGGGAACGAGACCAGGAACAGTGGATTCTACGTTCTTGAGCATCCTTGTGTTTGTCCACTGTCATCCACCAGCAAACAGGGAAAATGGCCGCAGAGAAGGGTGCGCATGCGTCGGAAGTACCCGAGCCAAGCGTGCCTGATGTTAGGAGAGCTACTCACAGCTGCCTGTGTTTAAATTACATGGCGCTGGTACTTTTTAGGTCAGAAGCATAAAACCCACTATTGATCTTGAGCAATGCATCCAATTTTGAATGTCTGTTCAAGCCCCAGGCACTTCAATGCCACATAATCAATATCTTCTCATTCTTTCTCCCCCCCCCCCCTTTTCTTTTTGGTAACAAATGTATGAGTTCATTTATCCATCCTGCAGGCTTGCCTTTTATTCTTCAAGTAGAACACACAGCGTGCTAGGGACCCACTGCTCAGACCTCCACTTGCAAGACTGTAGGATCCAAGACTCAGGTATAGTAGAAATAAACAGCCATTCTGGGGCGCCTGGGTGGCTCAGTCATTAAGCATCTGCCTTCAGCTCAGGCCAGGATCCCAGGGTCCTGGAATAGAGCCCTGCATTGGGCTCCCTGCTGGACAGAAACATGTTTCTCTCTCTCTCACTCCCCCTGCTTGTGTTCCCTCTCTCGCTGTGTCTCTCTCGTCAGATAAATAAATAAAATCTTAAAAAAAAAAAAAAAAAGAAGAAGAAGAAAGAAAGAAAGAGCCATTCCTAGAGCAGACAGCTTTCCAGGATCTAGGAACAGGATGCCCCTTGGACGCAACCAAATGACATGGCCTGGGGAGTGGTGTGCAGAGAGATAGAGACAGAGAAATCAATATGGAAAATATGAGGCTATGTTTACGCCGCTATAGACCCTAAGATCATATAATGTGGAATCTTGACATTTACAGTGAGAAAGGGCCTTGCAAATAATTTGAAGGATGTTATCTTCTGGCTTGCAGAGGAAAACACCGTGGTCACAACCCAGTGTTCTAGATGTACTGTGTTGTTGAAGCAGCCCCGAGAAGATGAGCTGGATCAGTCAGAAAATGGGGTAAGACCAGTCTCTTTTAGGGAGAGAGAAAAAAGGCTCAAGGCTGACCAGATGACCACGGTGGTCTCTAGGAACCCCAAGAACATTCTCTGTGCCTAAAGTCCCAATGCTGAGGAGGTGGGGGTGGGATTCAGGAGTGACTTCTTCTATAGGCAGCAGGATAGAGTTAGCCCTGGAGGATGAGGAGGATGGAACCGCGAGCCAGGTGAAGGGTGAGGAATGGGAGGAAGAGGTAAGAGGACAAAGAGACACATTATGCAAAGACACAGAAGCAAGAGGAAGCAAGGTCCGCTGAGAGAATTGCAGATGGTTCACATTAGCAGCAGGTGGCCGCATGAAAGGGCAACAAGAGAGACTGCATCACACATGCCCACGAAGTTCCGAACTCCCTGCTTTGACAGGTTCTGAATCAGGAGAGTGACATGATTGGCGTTGTAGTGCAGCCAGTCTAAGCTGGTGAAAGGGCAGAGGGTGAACTGGAGGGACAAGGCTGGGGTCAGGAACCAAAGATGAGGCTATTCTAGTTGGGCAAGTCCAGCAATGACAATGGCCAGGGCAGAAAGGGGCAAAGCAGGGCTTAGATTTCAGATACTGGTAAGGGAGGCTCCGCAGAGTTTGGTGAGAGTCTGTGGGTGGGAGAAATGGTGGAAGGATCATAGTGGGAGGCAGTGACACTTAATCCTGGCATTATGTGTAACTAATTAGGACTTACTGTGTGACTTTTGGCAAGTCATTTAACCTCTCTGAGCCTTGGTGTGCTCACCTATAATATGAAGATAATATAGTCTACCCCATGAGGCTTTGATGACAGTGAAGTGAAATAATGCATGAAAAGTACATTACACAGTACCCTGTACATGGTAAACCTTCAATAAATAGTAGCTGAATTTTATTATATTACTGTGGGAGATGTCCAGTGCAATATGCTTTGTTTTAAGGTAGTATCATTCCTAACATAGTCTTGAAACAGATTTCTTGGGTCATAAGCTCTTCCCAATTAACTCCATAGGCTGCAGTTACTTCATTAGTGCAGGAGACAAGTCTTAAGCACACATCTAGCTTTCTCCTTCTTCCCAGGTTCCCAGGGGAATGACCAACCATGTATAAAAACAGGAAAACACTTATATAAGCCACTGGGTATTCCAGAAGAGGGATGATTACAGGCCAGAAGATGTGTAGAATTCTGTTAGACACATAGCCAATGGACCAGAGTGAAAGACAAGCCAATTGGACCTATGATTCCCTGAACAGGAAGGAATAGTCTACTTGATAAGAATTTCAAAAAGGTCTTTGCAAAACCTCACCAATAGCCCTATGGAGGCGGAGTGGGAGGAGAACTGGAGAAGAGAGTGGACTAGCACATCTGGAGCTGGTCAGTGCTGTGAGGAAGTACCCACAGTGCCAAGGGCACAGTGAGAGTGATGCCTACAGCAGAGGCATCTGCCTGAAACAGACCACCATGCCAGAACTGGATCATGGCATGGTCCCCAACCAACTTCTGGCTGCTGAGCTTCATTAGACATTCATTATTCCTCTTGTCAGCATCTAGCTCTTCTTATCCTAGTTCTGACTTTGATTTTAAACTTGGAATCAGTCCTTCTTTCTGAACCCACCTGGTCTGAGCGGATTTCCGGGATGGAGTTCATGACCGAGGTCTGGTCAATATAGCACAGAGTGGACCACGGTGATTGGTACAGGAATGGTCACACCACCTGGGGTAGTCCAACCAGAATGGCTCTAGAAGTTTGGTGGGAGTCCCCAGTGAAATACCACTTCACACCACTGGGACAGCTGTGACCAAAAAGATAGACACTAACCACAACTGGCAAGGATGCGGAGAAATTGAAATGCTCCCACACTGCTGGTGGGGTTGTAAAATGGTGCAGCTGCTTTGGAAAACAGTCTGGCTGTTCCTCCATAGCTTAAATATAGAGTCACCATACAACCCAGCAATTTCACTCCTAAATATATACCTAAGCGAAATGAAGCCAAATGTCCACACAATGTCCACACATGTTTAGAGTGGCATTATAATGGCCAAAAGGTGGAAATGAACCAATGTCCACCAACCGATGAATGGATAAACAAAATGTGGTACGTCCATACAATGAAATATTATTTAGTCGTAAAAAGGAATGCAGTTCTGACACATGCTACCAACCACATGGATGAAAGCATGTGCTAAATGAAAGAAGCCACTTAGAGTGGACTACACATGATATAATTTTATTCATAGGAAATGACCAGCATGGGCAATTCTCCCTTGATAGAAAGTAGCTAAGTGGTTGCCTAGGTCTGGGGGCTGGGGGGAATGAGGAATGACTGCTAACGGATATGGGGTTTCTTTTTGAGATGAATGAAAATGTTCCAAAATTCACTGCTGATGGTCACACGATTCTGTAAATACACCGGTACTGGTGAAGTATATGTTTCAAGTAGGCAAATTGGATGGTATGTGAATTACATCTCAATAAAGCTGTTACCAGGAAAAAAAAAAAAAAAAAAAAAAAAAGCTTAGTGGGAACCAAGACGAAGACCCAATGTGTAGCAGGAATTGACCTGCAAACATGTACATTGTTCACTCTCCAAGGGGCCAGTGCTGTGGTAGCCACTTGACGACTCAGAAGTTCCAAGGGCTACTCTGGGAACTAGAGAATGAAGGTGACTTAGCTGAAGGCAAATCCAAGGCATAGAAAGACAACTGGATTCTCAAGAACATGGTTTATGCTCTCAATCCAGCTTTGCTTGAAACCAGAATGGCCCTTTGATTTCTGTTCCTCATTTAACCCAGTCTCAGTTGGATTTTGTGTCACTTGCAATAGAAAGACCCGGATGCAAATATCAAACACACAATAAAGGGACTCTTGAGCAAAGAACATGAGCTTCTGGCTCCCTCCAGCTCTGACTCCCTTACCTTATCCATATCTAGCTCCCTCTCCCTTCAGCTTCGGACCTTTGAATCAGCAAAATAAAACTCCACTGTGTTTAATCTACCCCATTCTCCTATCATCCCGGCCTGAATTACTCAGACAGGGACCCAAACAATCTCTAGCAGAACTCCTTGTGACACAGAGAAGCAAACGAAAAAAAAATCGCAGAACACAGGAGAAGACAACCATTCAACAAAAATGGGACTATAGGTATCTTCCAAGAGAGTTGAGTTATTACAAGAAACGAGAAAAAATTTCTTAGATTGTTAATTCAGTTTGTCAGAAGGAATCTAGAACAAACTGTGGTTTCCATTTCTAGGTAGCACTTCGGGTTTATTTGTTTAATTCCCAAAGCCTCATTATGACCAAATATTAAAAGAAAGGAAGGAGGGAAGGAAGGAGGGAGGGAAGGAAGAGGGGAGGGAGGGAAGAGAAGGGCTAGGAAGGCGGGGAGGGAGGGAGGAAGGGAGAAAGGAGGGAAGATCAATGTTTGAGGATAGGTCATGATGGAATTAGAATCTTGGATGATTTTTTTAAAAGATATGATGGAAGGACACCTGGGTGGCTCAGTTGGTAAAGCATCTGCTTTCAGCTTAGGTCATGATCCCAGAGTCCTGGGATCGAGTCCCACATTGGGCTCTCTGCTCAGTGGGGAGTCTTCTTCTCCCTCTCCCTCTCCCTCTCCTTCTGCCCCTGTTCTTGCTTACTTTAAATTACTTTTAAAAAGTAATTACTTTATTTTACTTTAAAAGCCTGGGTGGCTCAGTTGTTAAGTGCCTGCCTTCAGCTCAGGTCATGATCCAGGGTCCTGGGATCGAGCCCCTCACTGGGGTCCCTGTTCGGCAGGAAGCCTGCTTCTCCCTCTCCCACTTCCCCTGCTTGTGTTCCCTCTCTTGCTGGTTTCTCTCTGTCAAATAAATAAAATCTTAAAAAATCAATAAATCAATAAATAAAATAAAGATCACTTAAAAAAGAAAAGATATGATGGAGAAGGGGGTGGTAGAAGTAAAGAATTAGGAAGCCTGCCATCCAGTGGGTGGGGAGTGTTCAGTCAGAAGAGGAGGGGATTCTGCAAGAGTCTCAAAAGCCCCTGACGCTTGGAGTCATGGAGTTTAAGGTGGCCCACAGAGCAGCTGGTATGCAATACGTTGAAGGACTTGGGAAAATAGGAAATAGCCGGCGGTACCATTGGCACCTGGCCTTCACAGGGCATGAATGGCGTGCAAAGCAAAGAACAGGTGTTGGTGAGGGGACTCACCATGAGAACAGTTTTGACTGTGAGGGAAGGGACCCAGTGCCCTGATTTAGGGCTGTTATAGTCACAGCCAAATAGTGCGAGGGGCAGCAGTAAATGTCCCATGATAGCACGTGGAGCTGTTACGTGAAAGACGCAGGTGAGTGTAACCAGGGAGAGGATGAAGCAGTGAAGAAAGCACATCTCAGCCCCTCAGGGGGCTTCAGAGGCTACAGTCCCATATCTGTACCAGCAAGCTGGCGAGGGGACCTCTGGGCTGCTCGTTGACCTTCCCCAGGAGTTCACTTCCTGCTCCTTGAAGGCAACTGAACTCCCAAACTAAGAAATAAACCTGTAGGAAGGACAAAGACGTTCTTTTCCTCCTCTGTGAGTAACATATTGAAATAAGGATTCTACCGGAATCTCATTTTCCAATTGTGGGTCAACAGTTTTTGCTCTGCAAGGATATATGATACAATTTAACAAAGTTCCTATGATTTTAAAAAAAAATGGGGCTTATTCTGAGAAATTGAAGCAAATATACCAAAAAGTAAGAAAAAAAGAAATCTCTAATTTGAGTATTTCCCCATAAGCTTAGATTTTGCTTCTTTTAATGGAAAACCCTAAAATTTAGAAAGATAGCTCCCCAGTGAAAAAGAACCCTGGAAATTTGCTAATGCCATTAAGGCAATGAAGAGCAGATTTAATAGAACAGAAAACTGTATCGGTGAGTTAAGAAATGAGCTCAAGGAACTCTCCCAGAAATCAGTAAAAGAGAAAACAAATGGAAGTAATGAGAAAAGAGGGAAAGAGGAAAAGAATGGGATTGGGGCGGGAGAAACTAGATGCCGGGGATCAAATATCCATGTAGGAGAGATTTGAATTGGTGACAACAAATGAAGGTGAAAAAAATTCAGTAAAGATTTGATGGAGAATTCCTCTGAGCTGAAGAGAGACTTGCACCTTGAGGATCTAAAGGCAAAGTACATCCTGGGGGCCTTCCAAACGGTTTTGTAAATAAGGTTTTATTTGAATACAACCATACTTGTTCATTAGTGTATTCTCCATGGCTGCATTTGGGTTACAACAACAAAATGGCATAGTTGACCCAAAAGCCTGTGACCCACAAAGCCACATGGCCCACTAAGAAAAGGTTTGCCAACCCTGTAAGAATTCTTTGAGACACATGTGGGTAAAATATTTGAATTTTAAGTGTACATTTTTTTTTACTCCTATAAAGATTTAGTCCTCTGGGAAAGAAAACCCAAATTCTCTCTCAAAAGAGAAGAATAAAGGAAGGAAGGAAGGAAGGAAGGAAGGAAAAAAAAGAAAAGGGGAGGAAGAAATTGCATTGGGCCAAGCTTCTTAGCAAATTCTAGGATAAAATGTTTCAAAATGGAAAGACTTCTGGAGGAATGAGACTGGGAACTGAGAATTGTATATGCAGCCAAGCTGTCATTCTTGTATTTGGAAATTTTACATGGAAGGACTCAGAATATATGCCATGGCTATTACTTTCTTGAAAAAAAAAAAGATCAAAGAAATATCCCAGGTGGCTGAAAAATGAAGCAAAATAAGTAATTCAGATAGAAGGAAAAGCAGTATAAAAGAAAGATTGCCAAGCAGAGAACGAAAAACTTAAAGCTAATTTCTTAATAATTGCAGTTAACATGATTATAAAACAATGTAAGTGTCAAAAAATAATTCTGGAAAGAGATGACATACAATGTAAAAATATATTAATTATAATATTCTTATTCTAAAAGCCAGATGGGGCTGGAAAAGGAATTGATGGTAATACTGGTAATTATAGCTTCCATTTTTAGAAGTTACTGTGTATGAAGCACAAAAAATAATGCTGATATAAATATTGTTTTTCATAAATCTTTGGACACATCTCTAATACTAATTCCTTAACATAAATTCTTAGAAGGTAAAATGCTGGGTCTGAGTATTTTTAAATCTTTCAACACAATGGAAGTTTGAATCTCACCAGAAATATAGAAGTATTCCTTTCTCTCCGCCCATGCTGACACTGGTGATTATCATTCCGCAAGCAATAATAGTGAAAATAATGTATCAGAAATACAGAAGTTTGAAAAATTTTGTACAAATTAGAGCAAATTGAAGGTTATTTGCTCTAATTCTCTAATTTTCACTGATGCAATTCTCAAATGGGAGAGACCTCCACTCTTTATTTAGATGCTTTTCATTTTTTCCTGAAAGCAGTAGGTGGCATTTTTTTTCATGGCATTTAAATGACACATTGAGGGAGATTAAAAATTCCTTATTTGGAGATAACATTTATGACCAACAACTGGGGACTGGCATGTTCCTGAGACGGAATTCTCTACATCTTCTAAAAGTCATATTCATAAAGGATACTGGAGGAATAAGAGACTTCTCACAATATAATATCAAGTGAAAAAAGAGTTTATATGATGTGATCCCAATTCTGAGATTAAAAAAATATGTATTCTGGGGGCACCTGGCTGGCTCGGTGGGAAGAGTATGCAGCTCCTTATCTTGGAGTTATGAGTTCGAGCCCCAGTTTGGTGTAGAGATTACTTAAATAAATTTAAGAAAAATATATATGTTACATATGAACAGTAAGAAGAATCAGGATTCTCGCTAAGAAATGGGAATCCAGAAGATGAACTGTCTTCCTTATGCTTTTCTTTGTTTTCTAAGACAAATTAGAACTATTTTGATACACAGGGAAAAACTATACCTCTTTTTTTTCTTTCCCAAAAGATTTTATTGGGGCACCTGGGTGGCTCAGTGGGTTAAGCCTCTGCCTTCGGCTCAGGTCATGATCTCAGGGTCCTGGGATCGAGCCCCACGTCGGGCTCTCTGCTCAGCGGGGAATCTGCTTCCTTTCCCACTCCCCCTGCTTGTGTTCTCTCTCTCTCCATCAAATAAATCTTAAAAAAATATTTTATTTATTTATTTGACAGACAGAGATCACAAGCAGGCAGAGAGATAGGAAGAGAGAAAGGGGGAAGCAGGTTCCCTGCTGAGCAAAGAGCCCGATGTGGGGCTTGATTCCAGGACCCTGGGACCGTGACCAGAGCTGAAAGCAGAGGCTTTAACCCACTGAGTCACTCAGGCGCCCCGGAAAAAAAGATACCTCTTAAGGAAAGCTGGATGCTTAATGTAATTTTTATGTTTCCTTAGTAACTAGGACAGTGTCTGGTTCACGGTGCATATTTTGTCAATGTTTGTTGAATGAGCGAGTGAGTAAAAGATGGTGTGTATTACACAAGAAATAATAGATGCTGGTGAGGATGTGGAGAAAAAGGAACATTCATGCATTGTTGGTGGGAATGCAAATTGGTGCAGCCACTCTAGAAAACAGTATGGAGATTCCTCAAAAAGTTAAAAATAGAACTACCCTATGACCCAGCAATTGCACTACTGGGTATTTAAGAAAATGAAGGCAATAATTCAAAAAGATATATGCATGTTTATGTTTACTGCAGCATTATTTACAAGAGCCAAGATACAGAAGAAACCCAAGGGTCCACAGATTGATGAATGGATAAAGAAGATGTGGAATATATATACAATGGAATATTACTCAGCCATCAAAAAGAAGGCAGTTTGCCATATACAACAGCATAAATGGGTCTAGAGGGCATAATGCTAACTGAAATAAGTCAGTCAGAGAAATATAAATGCCCTGTGATTTCACTCATATGTGGAACTTAAGAAACACTACAAATGAACAAAGAAAAACAAACAAACAAATAACAGACTCTTCATTATAGAGAATGACCTAGGGGTTACCAGAGGGAGGTGGGTGGGGGATGACTGAAATAGGTGATAGGGATTAAGAGCGCACTTATCATGATGAGCATTGAATAGCATGTACAATTGTTGAATCACTATATTATATATGTGAGACTAATACAACACTGTAGGTTAATTATGCTGGAATTTAAAAGCAAATAAATAAATAATTTTTTTAAATGATATGCATTTTACCCAAGCAAAATGGACTTTTTTTGGGGAGGCATCTTTTGCTGGCCTGGTTTCTACAGGCCTGGGACCCCCGCCCACAGCTGCTTCCTTCCTGATTCCAACTGCTTACCTTACCTTAACCCCTACCCATCTTAACCTGCTGCTCCAAGCTCTGGAGAGGCTGCCCAGACTCCCTCTGGTCTGCCCCACCGGGGGGCTCCCCAGATGCCCTGCTACATTGGTTAGTCCAGACTCCAGATCTCCCTCCATGGGGCTCACCCTCTTAGCTTTGGCTTTGCTAGTTCTTCCTTTTGGGGTAGAAACTACTCCCCCTGGGGGGGGGGGGGGATTTTTGCCCAAGCTCGCAACAAGCTTGGGCAATTGGTCCAGGCAGTCAACAAGGCTAATAGCATCCTGTTAAGACCAGCATTATTCCCAGGGGACTGGCTCCCTTGAAGGGAACTGAAATTTGCAAAAATCACAAACGGAGTCATAGGTTGGATCTTCCGAGCATAGTTGCTCTTCTGAGCAAGACTGATATCCACTCCCTACCTATCGGGTGAGGTCATGGCTGGTTTGAATCTGATTTTTTAGGACTTCAATATTTATAAATTTACCCCCGATTCCATGGGAGTCTGAGTGAGGAAGAAACAGCTGGACATTTTTCTCTGGTTGAAGGAAACTTAGCAGGTTGGTATAACACATTTGCCCTATCAAAAATAACCTAGATTACATAACCGTAACCTCTCCCCAGAACAAATATGCATTTGAGAGGCAGTGAAACATACATAATTATAGATGTAAAACACTAAAAATAGGCTCTGTGCCCCACACAGGCAGCCGAGAGCGTGGCACTCAGGCACAATGCTGCCACGTAAGGCAATATTAATGGGAGTTGTGGCACCAGCCCAGGCGGCCAGATGAGGCAACACCGTTATCTCAGACACAAAAAGAGAGAGATTTTAAATGCTCGTGTGCAAAGAAGGTTGCTGCTCGCCTGAGCCTGTTGAAGCTCTTCCACCTGATCGTGGTCTTTCCCCCGGGGGAGGGGGAAAGAAGAAGTCATCAACCAGTAAGGATTATTCCATTGTGTTCCTGTATTTTATTCTCAGAACCAATCAGTGTGGATAATAATGATATTAGCAGCTCGGGTTCGAAAGCACAGGCTGTATTTTCCAAAGGGCTCTCACCTCTACTGTTACTCAATTCAGCCAGTTTGGGGGACCATTTTGGGTAGCCTTTGCTACATGAACAACCCCACCCCTCCCAAAACTTGATGACTTAAAGCTGCAATGACTTATTGTTTCTCTCATATCTTGGCATTGGCCTGGCAGTTCTTCTTACTTGTTTCAGCTGGAAGGTCAGCGGGACTGGAAGCCTCCAGGGTAGGCTTGTTCACAGGAGGAGGAGCTAGCTGTGTAGGAACATTTGGTGGCACTCTGGTGGCCCTCTGTGGGGCCTCCCATTCTGATGGAGGCTAGACCAGCTTTCTGACCTGGTGGTCTCAGGGCAGAGTCCCACGAGGGCCAAGGCAGAAGCTTCAGTGCCCCTTAAGGCCTAGCTTCCAAAGTCTGTGATGTCATTTCTGCTACGTTCTACTGGTCAAGGTCAGTGGCAAGGCCAGTCCACGTTCAGAGATGGGGAGACAGATTCTGCCTCCGTAGAAGGAGCAGCAATGTGTTAGGGTCACATCTACCTCGAGGACTAAGAAAAATCTCAAACAACCTAACCTTATAAGGCGCTAGAAAAAGAACAACAGACAAAATCCAAAGCCAGCAGAAGGAAGGAATTAATAAAGATTAGAGCAGAAATAAATGATATCGAAAGTAAAAAAAAAAAAAAAAAATGAACAGATCAATGAAACCAGAAGCCAGTTCGTTGAAAAAAATCAACAGAATTGATCAATCTCTAGCTAGACTTATCAAGAAAAAGAAAGACCTCAAATAAACAAAATCACAAACGAGAGAGGAGGAATAACAACGAATCCTACAGAAATGCGAACAACTGTGAGACAATATTATGGAAAATTATAAGCCAACAAACAGACAACCTAGAAGAATGGATAAATTCCTAGAAACATACAAACTGCTAAAACCGATTAAGGAAGAAAGAGTAAATTTGAACAGACTGATAACCAGCAAAGAAATTGAATCTGTAGTCAAAATCTCCCCAAAAAACAGAAGTCCAGGACCAGATGGCTTCACAGGGGAATTCCACCAAACATTTAAGAAGTTATTATCTATTCTTCTTAAATTATTCCAAAAAAGGAAAAGAAAAGAAAGGAAAACTTCCAACTCATTCTATGAGGCCAGCATTATTCTAATGCAAAACCAGATAAAGACACCAACAATAAAAAGAACTATAGGCCAATATCTTTGGTGAGCATAGATGCAAAAATCCTAAACAAATACTAGCAAATGGAACCCAATAGTATATTAAAATAATCATTCATGTCTCACCATAATAAAGGCTTTATATGAAAAACCACAGCCAACTTCATACTCATTGGGGGAAAACTGAGAGATTCTCCCCTAATGTTAGGAACAAGACAAGGATGTCCACTCTCACCACTTTTATTTAACGTAGTACCAAAGTCCTACCCCCAGTGATCAGACAACAAAAAGAAATAAAAGGCATCCAAACTGATAAGGAAGAAGTAAAACTTTCATTATTTGCGGGTGACATGATACTATATATAGAAAACCACAAAGATTCCACCAAAGGTCTACTAGAACAGATGAATCAATTCAGTACAAAATCAACATAAAGAAATCTGTGGCAGTTTTATATACTAATAACAAGACATCAGGAAGGAAATTAAGAAAACAATCCCATTTATGATTGCATCAAAAATAATAATGTACGTAAGAATAAACTTAACTAAAGAGGTGAGAGATCTGTACCCTGAAATCTATAAAACAGATGAAAGAAAGTGAAGATGACACAAAGAAATGACACGAAGACATTTCATGCTCATAGATTGGAAGAACAAATATTGTTAAAATGTTTATACCACCCAAAGAAGTCTACACGTTCAATGTAATCCCCTCCCAAATACCAAAAACATCTTTCACAGAACTGGGAAAAAAATCCTAAAAAACATTTAGGGCACCACAAATAGCCAAAGCAATCTTAAGAAAGAAAAGCAAAGCTGGAGGCATCACAATTCTGGACTTCAAGCTCTATTACAAAGCTGGAGTGATCAAGACAGTATGGTACTGGCACAAAAACAGACACATAGATCAATGGAACAGAATAGAAACCCAGAAATGGACCCACAACTCTATGGTCAACTCATCTTCGCCAAATGAAGAAGAACGAATATGGATGAGAAAGACAGTCTCTTTAACAAATGGTATTGGGAAAACTGGATAGCCACACGCAAAAGAGTGAAACTGGACCATGTTCTTACACCATACACCAAAATAGACTCAAAATGGATTAAAGACCTAAATGTGAGACCTGAAACCATAAAAATCTTAGAAGAGAATACAGAGAGTAACTTCTCTGAAATTGACCATAGTAACATTTTTCTAGATATGTCTCCTCGGGCAAGGGAAATAAAAGGGAAAATAAACTATAGGGATGACGTCAAAATGAAAAGCTTCTGCACAGCAAAGGAAACCATCAACAAAACTAAAAGGCAACCTATGGAATGAGAGAAGACATTTGCAAATGCCATATCTGTTAAAGGGTTAGTATCCAAAGTATATAAAGAATTGATACAGGGGCGCCTGGGTGGCTCAGGGGGTTGGGCCTCTGCCTTCAGCTTGGGTCATGATCTCAGGGTCCTGGGATCGAGCCCCATGTGAGGCTCTCTGCTCAGTGGGGAGCCTGCTTCCCCCTCTCTCTCTGCCTGCCTCTCTGCCTACTTGTGATCTCTGTCTGTCAAATAAGTAAAATTTTTAAAAAAATTGATACAAATCAACACCCAAAAAACAAACAATCCAATTTAAAAATGGGCCTAGACAAAAACTGACATTTCTTCAAAGAAGACATCCGGATGGCCAACAGACCTATGAAAAGATGCTCAGCGTCACTCATCGTCAGGGAAAGGAAATGCAGATCAAAACTACAATGATATATTCCCTCACACTTGTCAGAATGGCTAAAATCAGAAAAATAAGGAACAGTAAGTGTTAGTGAGGATGTGGAGAGAAAGGAACCCTCTTGCTCTGTTGGTGGGAATGCAAACTAGTGCAGCCACTCTGGAAAACAGTGTGGAGTTTCCCTAAAAAATTAAAAATAGAACTACCCTATGATCCAGGAATCACACTACTGGGTGTCTACCACCCAAATACAAAAACACTAATTCAAAGGGATCCATGTACCCCTGTGTTTACAGAGCATTATCAACATTAGCTAAACTATGGAAGCAGCCCAAGTGTCCATCAACTGACGAACAGGTAAAGAAGATGTACACGATGGAATATTACTCAGTCATCAAAAAGAATGGAATCTTGCCATTTGCATCAACATGGATGGAGCTAGGGAGAATAATGCTAAGTGAAGACAGTCAGTCAGAGAAAGACAAATACCATATGATTTCACTCATATGTAGGATTTAAGCAACAACACAAATGGATGGGGGGGTGGGGGTGGGGAGAGAGAGAGAGAGAGAGAGGAGCCAAGAAACAGACTCTTACTCTAGAGAACAAAATGATGGTTACCAGAAGGGAGGTGGGTGAGGAATGGGGGAAACAGGTGATGGGAATGAAGGAGGGCACTTGTCGTGATGAGCCCTGGGTCATATATGACAGGGTTGCAGCACTGTATTGTACATTGGAAACTGATACAGCCCTCTATGTTAACTATACTGGAATTAAAGTAAAAACTTAATGAAAAAAATGCTGTGGCCATGTTTAATCTGAGACAAAGGGGTGGTGTTATTTACTGAGATCATCTCAGCTAATTCTCACAAGAATCTTAAAAGGGAAGGATCACTGCTTATGCGTTGTAGATACAGAAACTGAGAATCAGAGAGGTTCAGTGAATTTCCCCAAGCCACACAGCTAGAGAGTTGACATCAAAACCCATTTCCTTCCCTGACACCGCAACATTTTCTCTCATTGAACTTGATTTCTGCACTGTCACTGGGGAGGTTAGAGAAAAGACCAAAAACTCTAAAGAAAATCTCTAGAGAGCTTCTGTGTTGATCATTATTTCTCACCCTGTCTTTTATCCAATGTGGACAAGCCTGTTGGCTCTGTGCCTCCACCAGACCACGTCCCAGAGCCATGCGGGCTCAGGGCAGGAAAAGGCTCTCCAGGCAGGCGAGCCCTCTGTCCAGTGCCATAGTGATTCTGCCTGTTGCCATGAGGATCAAGGAAATGGTTCTCTTGCCTTTTGCTGAATAGTTATGGACACTGAGAGCAGATAGGAATCATGGAGAGGCTGAGGAGGACTGAGACGGGGGCTTTTTGCCCCCAAATTACCCACCTTACAAGAAACCCTTCCTCCCGCACCATCAAAGTGCATGCCACTGAATCTTGCTTAGAAACAGAATGTCCTAAAAGTCATGAATTGCCAAGATAGAGATTTGCCTGATTGGCGAATCGGAGTGTGATTTGTTTCTGGTTTCCTATAAATGATGAGTGATTGAAGACTCTTGATAGTGAGTTCAAGCCCCATGTTGGGCATAGAGTCCACTTAAAAGTTTTGTTTTAATAAATAATAATTTTTTAAAAAGTCATCTCCTCTCCCTCAAAACCGCCAGGGTTGGGAATTTGCCCACTGCATAATCCTACTAGAAAGAGAAGCAGGTCCTTTTCCCTTCCCAGGACCCAACCCTGGACATTCTGCCCCAAGTCTCGGGCACCCTGGAGAGGCCCAGCCTGACACATAGTGGGGTGCCGTGGGGGAGTGGGTGGGTAATCTTGCTTGCTCCGAAATCTGGCCTGGTCACTTTTTCTCTCTGCTCCTCAATTAACTCACCTATATAATGGGGACAATAAATCCAGTCCTGTCACCTCCCAAGCATGCCGGGAGGATAAATGGGACCATGGATGTGAAGCGGTTCATGAATCCGAGAGTGTTGTCCAGGTATGAGAACTTAGAACTCTCATGATGAGCTCTGGCCAGAAAAGATGATCCCTTGCTTCCTAGTCCTGGCAGCAAACCCGGGAGGAGACCCGGGAGGCGGCCATCAATACCACTGTGGCCAAACCAAAGGTCTCATCTAGACCCTTATGGGCCTTATGGCCTTGTCCACACCTGTGCATGGGGCAGACATGACAACCTCTCCCCTCCCCCCAGGAGCATTCCAGCCTTCCCCAGTCTGGCCCACAGCTCGGCTCCCCCGCACCCTCTGTCGAAGGGGCAGAGTGATAACTCAAGACTCTGCCCCTTGGTGTCCACCAGGAGGGAAAATGGTGCCAGGTGACACTTCCTTTCACCAAGTCCTCATTTTCGATTTTAATCGTTGCATAGAATTTGGCTTTCAAACGATTAGTAAGTTTGAATCCATATAACAAGTTATAGATGAACAATTGTGGGTCCCACGGGCAAGAACATAAGAAACTTCATTGTCGTCCATCCATCAGACCTCTAATAAGAATGTCTGGACTTTGGTGCTTTGCCTTCTGACTTGGAACAATAGGGCCACTTGGTTGGACTCTGTGTGGCCTAATACCACCTCCAAAAGGGAGTATGTTCACCTACAAGGAAAACTATGGCCCTGGCTTTACAATGGCCCACTGAGCCAAGAAAAGGAAATCCCAAGTACGATCGTCTGGGCAATGACCCGGCCGGGCAGTCCTTAGCTGGAACGGGCACCTGGGAGACTCGGGTTTTCCCCACGCCTCAAGAAAAACATCCAAATGATGCTCTTGCAAGTTATATGCCTGCAATTATTCCAAAAACAACACCCTGAAATAGATGAGCCAATGGGTCAGGAAACGATTTCCCTCAGAGGGTAATGTCTTCTGCAACACGCCAGCCTGGGGAGTGATTTACGGGCCGGCCTTGCAGGTATGACGGGCTGTCCTCCCCGAGCTCGTCTGGGCCTCGCTGCGTCCCGCCAGCCTGAGGCCGGGTCTGCCTGGGCCGCCAGCTTCCTGCAGACTGTGGGCTCTTTGACACAGCAGCTGGGCTGGCTTTCGCTCTGCCCCGTCAGTGCACCTTATGTGTCTCCAAGGCTCACTCAGCTCCTTCCTCTCGGCTCCAGACGCTTTTTCCGACTCACTCAGCATTTCCACTTGCCACTGGGGTTCAGGCCTGGCCAGCAGCCGCCTGACCTCTGGCGAACTCTCCTCCATACTCACTCCTTCGAAAGCCTCCTGCTTCTTTCTCCTTGGCCTCCTGGGTGAGCTCATCGGACCCGGCAGCCAAAAGGAGCCGAGACAGGCCCAGCATCTGCCAGGGAGCACTCAGGAGGGGCGGCAAAGCACTTTCCTTCCTTCTGTGAAGATTTACTCTTGCACCAGGCTCTGTGCTAGGGGCCGAGGAGGCGACCCTGGCTGAGGCAAGGGCCCTTCTAGAGGGGCAAAAGGTCAAAAGCCACACAAAACAGAGCGATAAGGAGAGAAGGTAAAGGGTGAGGAGGAGGGCTCCCACCTGCCTGTGTGGTGGGGGTCCCCTGGGGCAGGCTCAACCCAGGGCTGTGTGTGGCTCCAGGAGCAGACAGCGCTTTTGGCAAAGGAAGGTGTCCCCCCTCCCGCAGATGGACACAGCCCCATGTAGTGCATGTGGCCTGGCAGGCAGAGCAAGGCCGACATATCCCTTCAGCCGGGCATCACCCCATTAGCCGCTGGCACATGTCTGTGGAGAGGCCCTAGAGATACTTCTGGAAAAAAAATTCAAGGAAACCCTTGAAGGGCGCTGTGATGGGCTGAGTGGTATCTCCCCTAAATTCCTGTGAAAGCCCCATCCCCTGGTTCCTCAGGAGTTGACCTTATTGGGAGGTAGACCCTCTAAAGAGGTGAGAAAGTAAAAATGAGGGCTGAGGGAGGGCCGTAATCGAATCTGACTGGGGTCCTTATAGGAAGAGGGAGTCTGGACACCTGGAGAGACACCGGAGATGCATGCCCACAGAGGACACAGCGAGAAGGCGGCCGTCTGCAAGTCAAGGGGAGAGGCTCCAAGAGAACCCAAGCCTGCCGACACCTGATCTTGGCTTCCAGCCTCCAGAGCTGGGAAAAAATAAATGTCCATAGTGTAAGCCACACAGTCTGGGGTATGTTGGAGGGAGCCATCCAGCTTCCCGGCAAACGGGGAGGCCCCGAGGCAGGGAAGTATTTGGGGGGTTTAAAGACCAGAAAGGCTTCACCTGGGTGAAGCAGGTGGACAGGTAGGACCTGACGTAGTGGGGGAGGCAGTGGCCTCGTAAGGGGCCCTGTGGGCCACAGTGCCTGGGTGCGGCTTAGGAGGAAGCTCTGGGTCTGCGGAGGCTGAGGCGGTCTTCCTGAGCAGAGACTGGGGTGGGAGGGTAAGGCCCATGGGTGGGAGGCCACAACTCTTGGGTCTCAGCCTGACACTGCCACTTACTTGGGGACACATGCCTCATTTTACAGATCACACACCACCCCCTGCCCCCAAACCAGCCCCTGCCCCCCGCAGCCCTGAACATCTTTTTGCACGCAGAATTTCTTTTTCTTCCTCTTAAGGATTCCTTCCTTGGAAGAAGTCCTGGGTGGGAGATAACAAGGGCATGAATCTTTCCTCTGGGCCATTTGTTTTCTCCATCTTTCAGAAGCAATTTGACCACATCACTCTCTCACTGGAATGTCACTCTTTCTCCACAGCCCCTCAGCAGATGAGAAGACCGAGGAAAGAAGTACAAAAGTGGAGCACAAACCAAGAGCTCAGACCGTCGGTTCAGAATTGTCACCTCGTTGTGGGAATCCTCTGGGCCCGGTTGACACACACTCCTGAACGGGAAGTCTGCCCCCACCGCACTTCCAGAAGCAGACGCCAAGAGAGGTCCCAGCTTAGGTCCCACATCTCAGATGGGGCAACTGCCCTCCTAGCCTCTCCTCTGCAGCCCTGGGAGAAGAGACACACCTTCTAAGAGCATACCTAGAGACTATAAGCTTGCCAAGCCCGGAGCAGGGGAGGGGAGCAGTTGGTAGAGAGGAAGAATGGAGAGTTTGGGTCCTATGGCCTGGGTTTGCATCCAGGCTCCCCCACACACTGCCTCACGTTGGCCATAGCACTGGATTTTTCTGAGTCTCAGAAAGAGGATGGATCCCTTTTGACAGGGTTGATGGGGGAACAGAGTGAGGCAGAAGCGTGGCCTTGTTCTAGACAAGGAGTTGTTGCTCAGGTAACAGAACTTCTCCTCAGTTAGCCAAGGAAAGGGGATGAGGTGGAGTGGGAATGAGTATAAGGGTACAGGGACCTGGAGAGATCTGTAAAGAACTACCTTATTGGGCTCAGAGTGTCCTAAAGGTGGGTTTATCTATGAGGCAGGGGGCTGGGAATGGGGCTTGTGCAAGAGGTCTCGGGCCATCCGGGTGTACTTTCTCCTGTCACGCATCAGCCTGTGCATGGCCCAAGGTGGCCACTTGTTCTAACAACCTGTCTCCCCCATTTGCCAGCCTTTCTGCTTCAAACCTCATGGCAAACACTCCATTTCCTCAGGGCTATCAGTGTCTCTTGATTCAAGTTCCTCAGAGAGAGGGGAATATGGTGGGCTCAGCGTGTAGCCTGTGGGCAAGAGGACTTTTGGGCAGGTGCTCAACCCCATGGGCAAGAGGACTTTTGGGCAGGTGCTCAACCCCATGGGGAAGTTGAGGAGGCAAGGGAGGCTGGACATGGGGTGGGATGACCATGGTGAGTTCTGAGAGGGAGGGGATTATGACAAAAGGCTATACAAAGGTGACTTTGTTGTGTTCTGTTTTATTTTTCTAGATTGACTGATCTTATCTCTCAAATAGACTATTATCTACCAACCAAGATTTGGACTTTCTCTCACACATGCCACCAGCTTTTTGGGGTGGTAACCAAGTTTTAGACACTATCACTACTCCCCTTGGGCCTGACACACTGTCAGGAAATGAATGTTACACGTATGACTAAGTCACCCCAATGACACTTTTCTTCAAAGTCTTTCTAGAGAGTTTGCCTCCCACCAAGAGTCCCCATTTGTCAAGACCTCTTTGTGTTTCCACTGAAAATCCATGAGGAGGGATCAGACATGACGCCCCAGCTATCCCTTTGAGCAAGGCTCTCCTTCCTGCCTCACACACCCCTGGGGCAGGAACCATGCCCCGTCCCTTCTGAACTCCCCAAAGGCTCTGGACTGATGGGTTATACTGTGTGTCCTACTCTGTTCAGGTTGCCATGACAAAATCCCACAGACTTGGTGGCTTCTAAAGAGCAGACATTCGGCTCCCACAGTTGTGGAGGCCGGACGTCCAAGACTAAGCTGCCAGCATGGTCAGGTTCTTGTGAGGAGTCTCTTCTGGGTTGCAGACTTCTCACTCTGTCCTCACATAGTGGGAGAGCTAGGGAGCTCTGTGGGGTCTCTTGTATGAGGATACTAATCCAGTTCATGAGGGCTCTCCAGGCATAAGTACCTTCCAAAGGCCTCACCTCCTGATACCATCGCTTTAGGCATTAGAATTTCAATATATGAACATGGGGAGACAAGAACATCTGGATTCTAGCTCTGTGGAAGCCTTCAGCCACCTTCTTACCCCACCCCTGCTCTGCTCTGTGCCTGTGCCTATCTGGGGATCCACTGTACGTGGCCAACTGGCCCAAACCCATTGCCATTAAGATAGGCAGCCGTCGGCATCGGACGCCAACCTTCCAGTGCCATCACCAGGAAGAACAATTCTTTCTTGTTCTACTGTGCCGGCCTTGTGAGGTGCTGATTTTGCTGGGCTAAACCGTTCCCCGAAATCCCCCTCCCTGTGGAGTTCTGGTAAGAGTGGCCGCCAGGGAGGTCCAAGGGGGACATTGGGAGGGCAGAAGGGGACAACATGGGGCAGCTGACACATGTCACTAGTCACATGTCTGCTGGCTCACCAAGCTGGAGTTGGATCTTCCCCTAGATCTTCCTTCAGCATCTTAGACCCCAGTGAGGGGCCCCTGGGTTCTATAGGACCCACACCGCCAAGATCAGAGACGGGAACCAACACAGGGTTCTGTCCGTCAAGGACCCAAACTCATGCTTGTTCTTGCTTTTGCCCTGAGGACTAGTCCCAGCCTCGGACATGGAAGAACAGCCTTCCAGGGATAGCTTAACCAGTTCCCCTCCCTGTAAGTTCGAATCCCTGGAAAGGACATATCTCCCAGTGGGTTCTCTCCTCTGATTGAACCCTGACTGACAGGTCTGTCAATCCCTGCCTCTCCTGCCGCACCTGACCTGGGAGGCTGGACCCCGCTCCGAACGCCGACGTTTCCTTTATTCAGCAACTGGCTGGATTTGCTTGACATTCAGAGCAACGTGACTTCAGCAAAACAACACTTGGAAGCCCGGGATAGATGGACTACCTAACACAACGCTCCACATTTCAAGGGGAAGGCAGAAAAGGAGACAAATATATGTACTTCTGGTACAAACGGAATTTGTGGGAAAAGCACAACAATGTTCAAACATATTTGGAAAAGGTCAGAGTATCGCTTCCTCCAGAAAAGGAGACGGCTGTCCTGGGCGACACAGTCATAAGGGCTGATGGGGGCACTCACATAAGGGCCTCATGGAGAGGAAAGCAGGGCAGGCACCGGCTTCTTTATTTTCTAGCTGAAGAAAGTGAGGCACGGGGAGACACCGATGTGCTCCAGAGGTTGCCAGCACAGGGGCCTGAGAACCCGGCCCAGGCCTCGGTTCTATTTTACTTGGCACATGCGGTATTTTGGGTCCGGTTTGATTTGTGTTTTTTATTAGCTCCCAACATTAAAAAAAATCAGAATACTTGACCCTCATTCTCCCCCTCCCCCTCTAAAAAAAAAAATCCAGATTTGCTATTTGGCAGGGGACGCTGGAAATGAGCAGAACCCGCCCTCTTTGGAGGGAGAGGGAGGGTCCATTTCCAATGGTCTAATCTCCCTATATGACCTACAGTTTCCTCTTGGCATTTACATTTGAGCTCCTTTAAATCAGCCGACTTGAGACTCAAAGTCAGATCCAGCTGATTCTAATTCTTTTCCACTGGACCACGACACAGTCCCAATCATATCAGCCACCTGTGTTTTCAGCCACTTGACAAATAGATACTGAGTGTCCTTTATGTGCAGTTTGAGGATGGTAGTGAATGAAATGGGTATCTGGGTGTGTGTGTGTGTGTGCGTGTGCGTGCACACACGCATATAAATACATCAACATATACGATTATTCCCAAGGTTTTGGTGTGAGCATCATCTGATGTTCTACCCGGGAGCTTGCTGTAATCTGGGAAATATCAAACCAGCCCCAGACACTCAGATGTCTGTCTGCCTATTTCTGGAGATGGTTTGACTTTTTGTCTACTCTTCTCTGAAACTGTAGCCAGTGTGTCTTTTGCGGAAAGTAACTGCTCACCTGGAAATCTTGGCTCCCCGTGTTCCTGTTCTGCAGCTTCGTGGGGCATCCCTGGGGAACACATGGGCTCATGGGCTGGCTAACTCAGGGGACACAGAGCACAACCGCCGGCCGGTGGGCTGGGAGCTGGGACCCACCACTCTGAAGCAAAGTGAGATTTGTAGGCTCAAAACTCAGAAAAACCCAAAGGAAACCGGAACGAATGGCTCACCTTCCCTGGAAGGCTTCTCTCGACAAGGAGACCTTAAAGAAGGACTGAGATCAGCAGCTGCAGGGGGAAACGAGGGCTGTGAAGTGCCACTGTTGACGCAAAAGCCTTTTCATGGAGCACAAGCAACAAATGGGGAGCTTTCCTGCCTCCGGCAGCAGCGTGGTGGTCATGAAGGAGAGCACGCAGGGGCTGTCGAGGCGTTGTCACCCCTCCATGAGTGGGCTGGGTGGCCAGGAAGGAGGGTTTCCTCTCCTTTTGCTTCCGCTTTCCCCTTTGTAAAATGAGCATCTTGGACTCAAAGACGGCTGAGCTCCCCTCCAGCTGTGAGCGTCAGGTGCAAATCACACAGGTGAAACCTGCTTTTAGGGCTATCTTACTTGGTAACCACGAGGTGTTACTCATTGCACCGTATTACTAACCACTAACTAACATTTCTTGTGTGTTTGCCCATGCGATTTTATTTTTATTTATTTATTTATTTAT
Organism: Mellivora capensis; assembly: GCA_004024625.1. Classification (NCBI taxonomy): domain Eukaryota; kingdom Metazoa; phylum Chordata; class Mammalia; order Carnivora; family Mustelidae; genus Mellivora; species Mellivora capensis. The sequence continues at coordinate 26,105 of PISX010016098.1, forward strand.
TTTTTAAAGATTCTACCTATTTATTTGAGAGTGAAAGAGAGAACGACTAGGGGGCAGCAACAGAAGGAGAGGGAGAAGCAGGCTTCCCACTGAGCAGGGAGCCCGATGCGGGGCTCGATCCCAAGATCCTGGGACCATGACCTGAGCTGAAAGCAGATGCTTAACCAACTGAGCTACCCAGGTGCCCCTGCTCTAGCTATTTTAAATCTCATTTTTAAACCCATCTAATTTTCACAGCCACCCCTAATTTACAGAGGAGGAAACTGACACAGAAAAGTAAAGCCCTTGTCCAAAGTCACGAGGCTCCTAAGCGGTGGTCGGCACCCACGCAGTCCCACTCCAGCGTCTGTGTTCTTGGCCAGCTCTCCGTGATGCCATCTGTCTCAAAGAGGGTCTTGTCTGTTTCTTCGGGGTTTTTTAAGCTCCTAGATGAAGAAGTGGAGGCATAGAATGTTGTAATACAATGCGGGGGTTAAGGGCTCGGGCTCTGAAGTCAGAGAAGCAGGGTTATATATGGTCTGCTGCCTTCTATCTGGGGGACCTTGGGAGTATCGCTTCAAGCCTAAACTCGCTCAGCTGTAAAATGAGGCTAATAATTGTACCAGCTCATGGGGTCCCTGGGGGAACGCAGGGAGAGATTGCCTGAGATACCTAGCACATCCCTCCTAGGTGGATATCCCCCAGGAATAGATTCACGGTTCCCCCGATAGATGTGCCTGGGGACATTCGTGTTCATAGGAGCACCCCTGGAAAGTGCCCCCAGTCCCATCAGCAGGACACAGCTGAACGGCTTGGTATGTTCCCACAAGGAAATACTATGCAGCCGGGAGAACAAAGTTTTATGTTGAGGGAAAGCGGTCAGATACGAATCTGTGCTGTCAGAGGTTGGCAGGGGTAGGGGGGTGTGCAGAGGGTGGTTCCCAGATGGGTGGGGAAGGAACGGACAGGGAACAAGAGAGGGTTTTCTGGAGGCTTCGATGCTCCGTTTCTTAATCTGATGCTGGTTGCATGGGCATATTCGTGAATACCTATCGGATAGCCTCCTAATGAATATATGTACTTGTCTATATATATGATATATTCCAATAAGAGTTTTTATTCCATTTTTTATTTTTTTAAGATTTTGTTTATTTGTTTGAGAGAGAGAGAGAAAGAGAGAGTGTGTGCGCAAGCAGGAGGAGGGTGAGAAGGAGAAGCAGGCTCCCCTCGGATCCAGACACAGGACTCTATCCCAGGACCCTTGGGATCGTGACCTGAGCCGAAGGCAGATGCTTAACTGAGTGAGCCACTCAGGCACCCCCAATAAGGGTTTTTAAAATAGACAATCTAATAATAATTATTATTAATATCAAGGGGTTAATAGCAAGTTCAGGGAGGGTGCTGTTAGAGGTCAGGGGAGCAGTTCCCAGCCTCCCTGAACTGCTGTGGGAAGAAAGATGGTCTTCCGAGCCAGCTAGTGCAGGGCCCTGCCCCTCCCCACTGTGTGGCCTTGAGCATGTTGCTTAACCTCTCTGAGTTTTAGCCTTATCTTCTGTAAAAATACCATGTACCTCATGTGGGTGCTCTGAGGACACATTAGAAGATGCACTAGAGACTGGCCCTATATGCGGAAGGAACGTGATGGGCACTCCATGAGAGTTTGTCCTCCTCCTTTCTTCCTTGCCTTTCAGAGCACCTAGCCCTGTGCAGGGTATGCAGTAGGTACAATATAAATGCCTGCTGAATGACCAAGTAAAGTTTTTGAAAAGTCACTTGTCTGTCCTCCCAGCAGACACATCTCCGGGATCCACAAATGAGTAAATCAATGAAATTCTCCGGTTTCTCACCCAGATGTGGATGGTCTGCCGGCTCAGAGGTCAGAACGTGGCTCCCCTATGTTCCGGCTCCAAGGATAGGTACTCCTTCTACCCGCTTACCGGCTCTATTGCTTTTAGCAACGAGGCATGGGGAATTCACTCATCCCTTGTGTTGGCTCACTGCCGCTTTCTTTGCCTACCTCCAGAGTGAAACAAAGAGGAAACGTCCCTGAATTCCATCAGATCCCGCTGCTTCTCCTGGTGGATTGAGTCTGGCCAGCCCCTAGCTGCCAGGCCGTCATTACTCTGTGGGTTAGAGGCTAAGCCTACGGGGAGGGCAGTAGCTGGATGGGATCTCCCTCCCTTGGTGGCATGCAGAGCTCTGGGTCAGGTGTCCGAGTCCTGGTGACACAGGGATAGCCTTCCCCCAAGGGGTGTCGGTGGGCTTCCCCAAATAGTACCAACACCTGTCTCTGCACCTTCATGATGAGAATTGGGTTCCATTTCACCGTAAGAGACACCGAGAATTAGAGGGTGACCAAGCCTGATGGAAGCTGTGCAGGCCAGGATGCAGTGCCCAGGTCAGCCTCCTGGCCCCCGATTCAGGGAGCTTCTGTCCAACCACCAATGTCCGGCTTTGGGTGACTGGTTACGCAGAGGAATGCTTGCCTTTGAGTTGCTGCCTTACTCTGCCATTCCTGAGCCTGCAGAAACTTCCCCATTCCCACCTTCATTTCACAACTTCAGCCACCAAATACTTACCTGGGGCCATCTATGGGCCAGTCACTGGTCCAAGTGCTGGGATACAGATCCCCATCCTCTTGGAGCTGACGGTTGATTGGTGCATTTCTGTGCATACATTGACTCAGTGGCATTAACAGAAACCAAACAACAATGGCTTTAGCAAGACAGGTTTATTTCTCTCTCACTGCAAGGCCAAGTCCAGAAGGCAGTCATGGGAGGCCCAGGTTCCTCCCACCTGCCCTGCCAGCACCCAGCATGGTGTTATCTTTCATCTGGAAGTGTAGGGCAGGCAGGGACCTTGAAGGGCCTGACCTGAGAGTCACAGACATCACTGCAGCTCACATCCCATTGGGCTGATCTTAGTCACATGGGCGTGTCTAGCTGCAAGGGAAGCTGGGAAATGTAGTTTCCAGCTGGATGGCCCTCCACCCAGAGGGCCCACAACTTGTGGGTTGTATTACTAAAAGGGAGAGGAGAAGGATAGATTGGGGGGCACTCTGCCATGCAGAGACAGACAACAGTTAATAAGTACTTTAGTAGTATAAGTCAGATGCACAGGGATGACCTCTTGAAATGACATTTGAGTCTGAATGAATTAAGGTCACCAGCCATGTGCTGTCCAAAAGACAAGGGCATCAGGCAGAAGGAACAGCAAATATAAGGCCTTGGGTGGATTGGGGTATAAGGTTAGGTGTTCGAGAAAAGCAGTTAGAGAATGATCCAAAGGGCATGGCAGACCATAGGTAGGGGTTGGATTTTATTCTGAGGGTGAAGCTTGTGTCTGTGGGGGGTGAGGGGAGGGAGTGGGACAGGGGGTTGAGCAGTGGGACAGGTGGGAAGCTGCACACCAGTCCAGGTGAAGGATGGGTAGTCACAGTGTAAGTGGAGAGGGGAAAGAAGTTGATGAGACTGAGTTTATCCATGAGGAGGAGAAAATGGATCAGGGTCAAAAATTTCGGAGAGCTTTACATGACTGGCTGGAAAAAAAGAGACGGGGGGATTTATTTTGCAGGAGATTTTAAAGACAAGGAACAACATGGTCGGACTGAATTATACTTGAGAAGAATCACATCCTTTCATAGACTTGGTGGGAAGAAGTGATTTTATTTAAGATGAACAGAAGTGTTGAGGGGATGCCCTCGTAAGATGGCCCAGCTTTTCAGGCTGCTGGAAAGCCTGCTCTGCTCGCAGCCAACACGAAGAATGCAGAGCCGCGGGCCCCGAGGTTAGGATGGAGAAGGTTCTTAAGGACATGCGTACCCATGCGGTATTCCCGAAGAGCCCAGGTTGCCAGAAGCAGCAGCGGGAAGCCATTATGAGAGCTTGCACAATCTATTCTAGCTGAGAATGTTTCCCAATATAATTTACAAAATTTCAGTTGGAAATGCATTAGCAGCTGAGCAGTGAGGAACTTCTACGAGGGAAATAGGAAAACTAAATTAAAACCCCAGCTTCGAACGTGATCGAACGGTGTGCGCGGCCCCTGCAGTCTTCTCTAACCTTTTCAAGTCCAAAGAGCCCTTTTGTTCTACCCAGTTTATGGGTCGGTTTTCATTGGATTTGATTTCAGAAAGGTTTTATGGAATCCGTTCAAATGGCTGCCGATGAGCTCACATGCTAGACCATCCGCTTACACGTGCACCATCAAAGGAGCACAGAGGGAGAGAGATACAGATATTTGAATACATGCACGGAGCATGAAAGAGGGATCCAGAGGAAGGCTAAGACAGACAGACAGGGACGGAGGCAGAGGAAGATGGAGAAAGGCAGAGAGAGAGGATGAGAAGGACACAGGGCACTTAACCACCAGGCTGCCTTTGAAATCATGTAGTTTAACCTTAAGCCAGTTTTCTTTCAGTCCTGTGGGCCATCTCCTTGTCCTGTGCGGGCACATCCACCCGCTGGAAAGTTCACTGGTAACTATAAGTCCGTTTACTCCTACTTCCTGGGATTCCTGGGGCAAGGACATCTTTCTGCTCCACCCCTAGATCCCTTCTACTTGACAGTGACTTCTTAGGCTCTGGTCTCCTCTCGAAATGGCTCTCCTGTTCTTCTAGAGCAGATTCCAAGTTCCAGGGGACACGGCAGGGAGAGTCACATCCCTTTGGGGACTTTAAACACAAGTGATGCCCTGCACAGTGTCTGAGCTGAGTGCTCTGTTCTCTCTGTAAACTGAGAGGGGTCTAGTCGGTGGGCACCATGGCCACGAAGCCAGTGAGAGGGTGTCGGGACACCTCCCACCGGGGAGTCATCCCTATCCCCACACCTGAGCAGCCTGGAGCCTTCCTCTCGTGGAAGAATCATGTGGGCCATCACTTGGAGTCGGTTTTAATTACTCCAAGGATAGGTACTCCTTCTACCCGCTTACCGGCTCTATTGCTTTTAGCAACGAGGCATGGGGAATTCACTCATCCCTTGTGTTGGCTCACTGCCGCTTTCTTTGCCTACCTCCAGAGTGAAACAAAGAGGAAACGTCCCTGAATTCCTCTTGGAGTAACTACCGTGGAGTAACTACCGTGGGTCAGTCAGGTGCTAGGGATCCCAGACAGAGTCCCTGCCCTCACACAGGGAAGGTTGTGGCAGGGAGACTAACAAGAAACCAAACCCACACATAACTCAACTCCCTCTGCCCCGCGCCGGGTCTCACACACACTCTCTCTCTCTCTCTCTCTCTCCCTCTCTCAGATAAATAAAACCTTTTAAAAAATTGAAATTAAAATTAAAAATTAAACAATAAAATAAAAAGAAGAGAGATTGGTGGAACTCTAAACATGCAGATTTAACTGTCAGTACATAGCAAAGTTACACACAGAGAAATAAAAAATTCTCCACGATGGGTGTTAGACGCAGGACGTGACTTCTGCCTAGGCCGGTCTGGACCACAGAGAAGCAGGTTTGTCTCGCAAACTTGGTGTGTAAAACAAGAGAGAAATCCACCGAGAACACAGAATTCCATAGTCACACATGGGTCATTTCCAGAGCGGCAAGATGAGAAGTTAATTCTGGAACTTGACAGTGTGCGTGTGTGTGTGTGTGTAACATAGTATCTATAATTTTTTTGTAATTTATAACTATATGTGTTTATATATAAATTCATCCGTGAATAGATAAGGCTTCTTCTTGGCTGAGTGTGCCATCCATCATATTTGCCTCTTTTATGAGAAGAACTAAAACTGAAGCAGTAAATGAGTGAAAAGAGACGGTGATTTTTAAATCTGAGCTTCTTGTTGGTTACATTACAATTTCAAACATCTATATGGCAAAAAAGGGAAAAAAAAGAAAAAGAAGAAGAAGAAAGAAAAGAGAGAAAAAGAAGAAGCCGAAGAAGAAGAAGAGAAGAAAAGAAAGAAACAAATGAGCCCTACACCAAGTCAGAAGCTAAGCAACCATGTGGGAAACAGCATCACATAATAGACAAAGGGCTAATTTTTATTATTTACAAAGACCTCTTACAAATCAGTAAGGAAAAGACAAACAGCCCAACATGAGCAAAGTACAAGAACAGGCTGATAGCAGAGAAAAGCAAGATATTTGGCCAGTAACCTGAAAAGAAGGCCAATCTCCCTCATAATTAAATAAAAATAAAACATTATCTTTAAAACAAATTGGCAAGGCTTAAAATTCATCCTAATTTGGAGCTCCCTGAAGCAGCCCCTGAGACAGGTTTGAGCACAAGTAGCTGATCTGGGAGGGGCCCTTGAGAACATTGGGGTTGGGGTCTCCGAGGGGGAGTGAAAGGAGAAGCGTGTTGCCCCTGTGACTGGAACCGAAGGCCACCGACGAAGTGGGGGGAGCTGTGGTGAGGCACAGGGGGCCCTCAGTATTCCCTGGAGCAAGAGGTGAGTGATCTAGGGGGCTCACATACTCACTTCTGCTGGAAGGTTGCTAGGAGGGGCTGGTCATCAATTCCCTAGCCCTTCAGTCCTGCGAAGAGCCTTCGTGAGCAGAAAAGCTTCCTGTAGCCAGGAAAGCCAGAGACGAGGGAAGGCAGGACCTGACTGTGAGCAGGTGGGCAAGGACCCCAGTGATAAAGGGTAAAGGGATGGAAGGTCAGGGCAGCAACAGGTTCAATACAGAAGGCGACCTGCGTTCAGGGGTCACAGTGTGCAAGGCACTGAGTAAGCGTGGATGTGTCTCATCGTCTAGGAATATAACCACTCATGATAGAGAGACAAATTCCATCTCCATTTTCAAATGAGCGGAGGCAAGAAGGGCTTTATTAAATAACTTTCCCAGGGTCCTGCAGCAACGGTGGTAGAAGGATGATTCATTTCAGGCTGACCAACTCCAGAGCCCAGTCTCCTTACATCCTCACCCACCACAGACGGAACTGTAAATCTGGTACTTTTTGGAGAGTCACTTGGCAGTAACGGTCAAAAATTTAAAAGTGCACATCACGTGACTCAACCAGTCCACTTCCAGCTATAAATCCCACAGGCATACTTGCAAAAGGGAGTCACTCCAGAAGGATATGAAAACAATTGTGGTGTTTTTAATGAAATGATAATAATAAAACCACTGGAAACAATGTAACTAGCTGTTAAGAAAGGGGTAGTAGAATATTTAAGGTATGTCCTGATAGTGAACCACAATGGAACACTTAAATATAAAGGCAAGGAGCTATCTGCATTAAAACAGAAAAAGGTCAACATTAAAAAAAAATTAAATTGTTACCTTTTTTGCAAGAGTGTGTAGCAACAGATGTTTGGTTTGGCTCCATTTGTTTAAAAGGAAAAAAGGTAATCATTTATTATATGTGCAGTAAAAGATTCAAAGAGAACACTGATCAGGATTGAGAATCTGAGAGGTAAGTGTGTCTCATTTCTTACCCTATACCCTTCTATGTGAATTTGTTCCCATGAATTACTTTTGTAATTAAAAAGTCCTAGGGGCCCTGGGGTTGTGAGTTCAAGTCCCATGTTGGGTGTAGAGATTACTTAAAAATAAAGTCTTTTCATTTTTATTTATTTATTTGAGAGGTGTAGGGGAAGAGGGAGAGAATCTCAGACTCCACACTGATCAAAGAGCCTGATGCAGGGCTCCATCTCACGACAACGGAGATCGTGACCTGAGCCGAAACCAAGGGTCAGAGGCTTCACCGACTGAGCCACCCAGGCACCCCCAACTTACTGGTTTCTTATTAGAAGAACCTGGATGGCAAGACTTTCTGAGAAAGCGCCCAAGTCCCAGAGATGGCACACAACCCCCCTCACAGGGCCGTCTCACCCACCAGCAGGTGAACAGCAGGAAGGAGGATAACAATGCTTCCGCTCATGGACCACGGTCATGGGCGATGTTCAAGACACAGGCATGTTCCGGTGTGGCAGATTCTCCGTAAGTGCATTGACGCTGGCTTCTCTGAGCTGTAAATTTTCCATCCGCAAAATAAAGGAGTAAGAGACGACAAAGGTTTTTGTTTTCAAATGTTATTTTCAGCGGAATCTGGCCCTAGGAAAACCCCCAAGGTGGACGATAAGAATAATAGCAATAATGAGTTATGTGCCTGCTGTGATTCTGAACACTGTAGACTTATTCACTTATTAAACTTCAGAGCAACCCATATGCCCATTTTACAGATGAGAAAACTGATGAGACTCCAAAGGGTTTGAGTAACTTGCCCAGGGTCCCATGTGAGCAATCTGATTCCAGAGGCGGAAGTGAGGAGTTGGAATGGACAGTGGGGAAACAAGCCCTGCTCATCTTTCCCTTTCTCCCCACGGTGGTGCCACAGAAACCTTTGGGCTCCCTGGAAGATGGCTGGAAAAGTCACTGCCCTAAATGATCTCCGAGGTCATTTTCAATTTAGAGCTAATTAAAAAAATTATCATATTGCAGCCCATTTCTGTAACATGCTTCACTCTGTAAATCCATAGGATCCTTACAACATCTCACCTGAGCATCACACAAACCCTCTAAGGCAGAAAAGGCTTGGATTCTTAGCCTGAATTTACACAAGGAACAGAGAAATTCAGCCTGAGGTCACACTTCAATTATATGGTAGAGGCAACTCTAGAAATCAGGTCTCCTGAGTCCCGACTCAGGGTTTTTTTTTTGTGGGTGGTTTTTTTTCCCCTTAAAGCATATGAAAGCACTTTGTCAAGTGTGAACACTGTACAAATATCCAGTATTATTTTTTGCACCAACCTGCCAGCTTTGTACAAAGTACGTGTTCAATAAGGGTCTTGTATTGAATCGCTGATTATGTCTGCTTTATGGCTATAGAATTAAAGTCAGCAAAGAACAATGGGGAATCTTGTGAATTATGATTCTGTTTACCTTTCCATTGTCGAGCCTAATCATTTATTTCTTTCAAGTATGCCTCCTGCTATCCTTAGGCTAACACACACACAAAGGGAACAGGCATTTGCTGATTATTCTTCAACGGACCAGGAGGGTTGGCGGCCCAGAAGCACAATGCCTAATACAGTCACCAGGCTGGGATTCAAAATCTGTGGACCAGCGGTAGCAACAACCCGGTTGTCATGCACTAGCAGGACTGCCTTGCGGTTCTGCACAAAGCCCCGAGGGTACGCGGCCACCGTTTATCGAGAGCCCTAAAGACCGCAAACTCTTTGACCCAGAAATCCCAATCCTGGGAATGTATTCTCCCAGGACCCAAGGATGTGGCAACACTGTGGACAAATGCAAAATTTGGGAAAAGGACTAAATGTTTGCCGTAGAGAATGGGCTCAGTAGATTATGTCCAATCTTGTCTATGGACTATTGTGGAGCTCTCTTGATTTCGGGGTGGTGGGGGTTGGGGGCAAATCCCGTAATTACCCGAGATAATGCGCACAACCACTTTTTTTTTTTTTTTTTTTAAGGGGGGAGAAAAGCGGGTTATAAAATCACAGGTGCTGTAGAGGCTCAGACATGTGTATATATTAAATGAAGTTGCAAATGTGTAAACTAAAATGCAATGGTAGTCATCTCCTTATCAATGGGATTATGGATGGCTTTACGGTTTATCATTTCGTTTATCCCTGGTTTTATAAATACGCATATTTACTCGCATAATGAAAAAACAGTAAAATTGTTGTAAAGAGATACTATCCAAGGATGCTTAATAGCACAGAAGTGTGACCATGTTAGAGTTTTGCTAATAGTCGGGATCGCAGGTAATGCTTATTAAGCGCTTTTTCATGTAGGATTTTTCTCAATTCTCTACCAGCCTCCTTCCTCCTGTCCTCACAAAGATTAACGTGAGGAAGGCACTGTGATCTGTCCCCTTTACTCAGCGGGAAATCTGAGGGTCAGGGAGGCTAAGAGCGAAACCCTGTGCATTGGCATTTCCCCTCCTGTGAAATGTGAAAGCAAAGAAAACTCATTTGTGTGCATGCACGTGTGTGCGTGCATGTGCACGCATGCACAGATGTGTACATCGCTGCTTTCCACCCTTGCGTGATAGGTTCCAGAAGCATCTTTATGTTTCCCTTTGCTTGTCTCTAGTTTTTCCAAAATGAGGCCATTCAGCGACTTTCTACTAGGAAAGGCAGAAGTATTTCAAGGTTGGAGAAGAAAGTTTGCCATGGAGGATCGACTCTCCACGTGTACCTAGATAACAAAGGGTGGGTATATTCCAGAGAAGGAGAATCAGAAGGAGCTAGAAGATCGAGTTTGGAAAGAGATTCCTGGCTAGTTGCCTGCAGCAGAATCTGTGTCTTTCTTATTCCCATTGGCCTCCCTCTTGCAGGTTCTGTTCTCCCCAGAGGAGGTGCTCCATCAGGGGGGGACTGACCTGGGAGAGCCCTCTGAAAGTTGCTGGCCTGAGCAAGAAGCTTCCCCCAGCACGCCTCTAAGTCTTCTCCTTGGCACTCTGCCATCCCAGCTGGCCTAGGGAGTAGACAGACTTGAGCGCACAACCTAATTTTGTGGACAGTGAGATTGCAGATAAGTCATTCCATGTGTCTCAGCCCACGGCTGTCTTTCTTTCTGTGAAATCTACACTGTATTATAACTGATCTCTTGCATTAGGGGGCCAATAGAACCAAGAGTCCAGAACGGTGCCTGGCACATAGGAGGTACTCAATAAAATGTAGCACTAGGATTAGGCATGATGACCTATTCATAACAATGTTATGATTATTAATTTTGCACACTTCCCCCTTTCAGGCTCTCACGCAAGCTTGGGCTTCTCAAATCCCCATCTTTCCCCAGCCCGATACCAAAGTCTGCACTGTTGTTTTTTCCCCCTGGAAAACCTTTCAGACTAGAGCCAGTTTCTCATAGCCAAACTCAGCCCATAAAATTAATTACCATGAAAGTACTAAGAGTTAACCCTACCTAGCTCCACATTTGCTTCTAACAGAGACCTTCAATGCCTTCACTCAAAAGAGCAGGCACTGTACCTTGGTGATTTTAGAGGATAATCAGGACCTGGTTCCCAAAACAGGGAGGGTCCCGGGGAGCGCGGATACCTCACAGCCTCACCCATATTTCCTGACCTCTGACTCTTTCCAAACCTTCTCTTTAAGGCTCTAGATTTTTTATGCCCATTGTCATGTTTTATAAACTTTTATTTGCAACCCATGAAGACAGATGAGCATGAAAATCCTTGAAGTTGCTCCCAATAACCCAGCCCCTTTATTATGACCGTAACCTCAGCGTGTAGGGCATTTCCATAGTCCAAGGATCAAAAAGAAGCCGTTTGCTTCGGCTGAAACAATGGCCACCCAGCTGTACAACTGAGCATAGCCATCAATAAGGCCAAGAATGCAGTTAGAAGGTGTGGTAATGCCATATACACAGAAGATTATGGATTTAATAGCTGGAAAAGCAGAGCAGAAAATAGATCATTTTTAGTCATCACTGCAAACTTGGAGCTGTATGTCATAAATACATGGTTAGCCCATCAAAATGACGAGCTGGGAGTATGAAAACCAGGAGATGCTCTGTTTTCAACTCACTGGTCTCACTGCTCAGACGCAGTCCTCTGATGGTTATATTTACGACTTCATCCCTCCAGATTTGCCTTATTCCAGATAAATCATCACCAATCTCACTGACCCAAATCTCATTTCTTACTAAACATCTTCAATCTCTCTCTCTCTTGAGCCTAAATGCAAGTGCAGTAAAAAATATTATGAATCCTTTAGGGTACTTTTCACCAATTAAAAGTGGCATATTAAATTTCTGAAAACCTTTGTAATCTGCAGTATAAAATCACATTTTATGGTAGCAGATAATTTAGAATCCATAAGCTAATTAAATGAAGTGAATGACAACTGTATTCTCTAGATATAGCAGGCACAGATAATGTACAAATTTAAGGGGCTGGAACCTTTCGAAGAAGAGGAAAACAAAAAACAATGGAAATATTTGAGTCACAAGTGTTGGTCCTTACACGTAAATCTGACTAATTACATTAACTGTATAATAGAATTAATTAGGATCTTTTTTTGCCTCCAAATCCGCACAGAGCTATGGAAATAGGACCTTCTGCTGCTGGCCACCATCTCAAGATACTGAGCTATGTTGCTGACGTTCCTGGATCTGGGGGGAGGGACGCAAGATCTCCAACCCTGCCCCACATCTGGGGGCGGGAGGGTTTAAACAATATGTAGTGAAAATGTCCGAAAGCCTCAGGATCATACAAAGTTAAGTAAGGTTTCGAAGAAACTTTGAGATCACCCAACTCAGTGTTGAGAAGGATTCTGCTCAATGATCAATAACACAGTGATCAGCCAGAAATGTGTGGCATGGACTTGGGAGCAATAGGACATAGATGCCAAACCTGACCAAGATCAGTTCCTTCATTTAAGAAATAAGGAGTAGGGGTGGAGGGTGCGTGGGTGCTGCAATTGGTTAAGCTCCCGACTCATGGTTCTGGGTGAGGTTGTGCTCAGTGCAGAGTCTGCCTGTCCCTCTCCCTCCTTCTCCCACTGCCCCACCCCCTGCTTATGTGCTGTGTATTCTCTCTTGCTCTCTCTCTCTCTCAAATAAAATAGGTAAATTAAAAAAAAAAGATTTTATTTATTCATTTGTCAGAGAGAGAGAGAGAGAGCAGAAGCAGGGAGAGCTGCAGTCAGGAGAGGGAGAAACAGACTCCCCACTGAGCAGGGAGCCTGACGTGGGACTGGATCCCAGGACCCTGGGATCATGACCTGAGCCAAAGGCAGATGCTTAACTGACTGAGCCAACTAGGGGTCCCAAAATAAGTAAATCTTTAAAAAGAAGAAGAAGGAGAAGAAGAAGAAGAAGGAGAAGGAGGAGAAGAAGAAGAAGAAGAAGAAGAAGAAGAAGAAGAAGAAGAAGAAGAAGAAGGAGAAGGAGAAGGACAAGAAGAAGAAGAAGAAGAAGAAGAAGAAGAAGAAGAAGAACAAGAAGAAGAACAAGAAGAAGAACAAGAACAAGAAGAACAAGAAGAACAAGAACAAGAAGAACAAGGAGGAGGAGGAGGAGGAGAGAAGAAGGGGCACCTGGGTGGCTCAGTGGGTTAAAACCTCTGCCTTTGTCTCAGGTCATGATTCCAGAGTCCTGGGATCGAGCCCCACATCTAGCTCTCTGCTCAGCAGGGAGCCTGCTTCCTCCTCTCTTTCTGCCTGCCTCTCTGCCTACTCTCTCTGTGTCGAATAAATAAAATCTCTAAAAAAAAAAAAAAAAAAAAGGAGGGAAGAAAGGAGAAGAGGGAGAAGGGGAAGAAGAAGAAGAAAAGAAATGAGGAGTCAGGGGGAGCTGGGTGGCTCAGTCGGTGGAGAATGCCACTTTTGATCTCAGGTTGTGAGTTCAAGCCCCTCAAGGGGCTTGGAAGTTACTTTAAGAAAATAAAGAGTCAAACCCCAAAAGGGGAGGGCCAAAGGTGCCTAAAGTGAGAAGGTGTTTAGTGGTCAGAACTGGGAAGAGATTAGAAGAAGCTGAGCTTTTCTTACAAAGTGCCCCTGAGAGTTCCCCAGCACTCTGCAGCAATTCTGACCATTCTAAAAGGCAAAAAGGGACAACGCAGTTCTGTTCTGCATAAAATACTAGAAGGGAAGAAGTATATCCTCACAGATCCAAAGCTTCTGCAGGCCAAAGCCAGCCTTCTTTAGGCCATAAATGAAACTCCACTGACTTCAATCAATCAGAGAGATTGTTTTGGTGTTGAACACACAGACATACAGAGGAAAAATCCAACTGTTAGGATATCTAAGATAGGACTGAATATCTCATGCACAATAGAAAAAGATCTGAAGGTCAGAGTAAATGGGCTGATAAAGCTATGAGGAAAACCCTCATAAATTAGATCAGCTAGAAGCATGACTTCACTTATTTCCTGAATCCCCAATTATTGGAAAAAATCTGCGATAGGAGGAATGGAGGCTTGCTCTTTTCATGTATGAAGCCCAGGCATAGTACCTAGCACAGAACAGGTGGGCTCTAGGCCCTGTGTGATATTGAGTGTCTCCTGCTTAGACTCAAGAAGTCAACTACTAGTGGGCAGCTGCATGGCAAATGTGTTAGTGAGAACTCTCCCAATAGTAAATGACAGAAATCCAACTGACATTTACTTCAGGGGGGAAAAAAGGTGATGTGGTTCAAGCAACTGAAATGTTCCAGGATAGAGACGATTTCAGGCACGGTTGGATCCAGGAAGTCAAAAGTTGGTCATTGGATCTTAGATTTGTCCTCCATGTTTTGGTTCTTTTTTCCTCTTATGGGCTCCATTTTAGGGCAGATTCCCCATGGAGCAGTGCCAAGCAGCTGTGGGCTTATATCCTTCAAGCTTCAAGTCTATCAGAAAGAAAAAGAGACTCCGTTAGTAGAAGTCCAGGTCTGAGTCTCACCAGGACCTGGGTCACATGCCCAGCCCAGAAGCACTCACCATGGACAGGGGCAGTGAAGCGCTCTCACTGGCCCTGATGGATCTCCCATCAGTCTCCATATATTCTTACCAAGATGTACTAAGTCAATGGCAAGTTTTAAGTAGTATACATTGTTCAAGGTACTTTGGGGTTGCAGGGTTGTGGGAAGCTAACCGCCTTCAAACCACATGGACAGAGCTACATTCCTTTCCATGGGACCATGGTCCCCAAAGGAAATTCAGGATTTTGCAACTCAAATGACAGGTGTTGCCAGTAGGGGTAGCGATAAGGGAGAACTCGGGAACTTCCTGTGTAGCCCTCAAAGGTGGTTAGAAGATTAACCCCCAGGAAAAAGGGGTGGGGCTCCGTGAAACCCACACCAACTCAGTGGTCAATGAATGCTTCCCCATAGAGGGAAAAGAAAGCAGGGTCCTGACCAGGTTAATGTCCCCTGATAAATAGAGGGGAGAGAGACAGCAGTAAAACTGTGAGCTGGGGTAGTAAGCCAAATAGTGGCCTTTTTAGACACAGAGTCCCAACCCTGTCACCTGTGCATGTTGTCTTCAATGGGAACCTTTGTGTAGATGTGATCTTGAGATGAGGAGTTTGTCCTTGGTTATCTCGGTGGGCTCCAAAGGACATCACAAGTGACCTTTTAAGAGAGAGCAGGGGGAGATTTGACACAGGCAGAAGAGGAGACAATGGGACCCTGGAGGCAGACGTAGGTCGGAGTGATGTGGCCACAAGTCAAGGAATGCCGGCAGCCCCTGGAATCTGGAAGAGGCAAGAGACAGTTTCTCTCTTAACGCCTCTGGAGAGAGTGTAGCTGACACCTTGACTTTGTCCGGTGATTCAGACTTCTGGCCCCTAAACTGCAAGAGAATAAGTTTCTTTTGCTCTAAGCCACCAAGTTTGCAGCAATTTGTTTTAACACCCCTGGGAAGCAAAGAGGGACAGCGTGAGAGAAGCATTATCTTATGGCAGGATGGTTAGGCTGGGACAGAAGGGGTCGCCAAAGGGTTGCCCGGGGAGAGGATAGTAGACAGGGCCAGGCCGGGGAGTGTGGCCACACTTGTCAGGAAAGCGAGTTTCACCAACACTGTAAGAGTCCCTTGAACGGATTAAGTCATTTTTCTGCCCCTAGTGATGGTCAGAGCCCAGGACTTGCGTAAAGACGGATACTGTGTGTCCTATGCGGCCTGTTCCTACACGTGGAATAATGAGAGTGCTTATTAACTGGGGAGCTGGGCCAAAGAGGCAACGCACAGTCTTCTGCTTTCAGAAAAGCTGCCGGAGCGGGGAGCCTCCCTTTGGCTGGGTGCACTGGGCTGCCCTCTGGCTAGGCTGGCCAGGGAGGCTTAGTGATCTTTCCCTGTCCTGTGGCAGCCTTCAAAGGACACGTCCTTGACTCCCAGTATCCAGAAGGTCCCCTTCCTTCCGGTTTCCTCCTCTCCCCAAGAGGAGAAGTATTTTTAATCCTCCTGATGGGTTTAACTATCTTAATGGCTTGCCTTTTTCCCCATGTTTGGCGGGGAGAGAGATTTCACAAATAAGCAGAATTATATACGTGAAAGCAGCTAATGGTTACAGGGCACTCACACCGGGCTGAGTGTTTCATAGCTGTTGAATCCTCCTAGCAAAGCTGTGAGCTTAACCT
This sequence comes from Mellivora capensis, assembly GCA_004024625.1. Taxonomy (NCBI): domain Eukaryota; kingdom Metazoa; phylum Chordata; class Mammalia; order Carnivora; family Mustelidae; genus Mellivora; species Mellivora capensis. The sequence continues at coordinate 42,082 of PISX010016098.1, forward strand.
CATTTGGCAGATGTGGAAACTGAGGCACAGATAGGGTTAGGTTGTCATCTAAAGCCACACACCTAGTACGCAGTGGCCAGGCTTTAAGCCCGGGGAATCCGGGGTGGGGCTCGCTGGCAGGGTCTGACCTCTAAACCCACCATCTCTAGGCCCCAACCCACAGCGGGAGGCAGGACAGCCCAGTGGTCCATCCCAAGATGGCGGCTCTCACACCCCTCTGATCCTTCCGGGGGTGGGCCTCACACCCAGAGATCTTCCAGAGGCTGCTTTTGGTCTGCCTCTCATTCTTCATTCTGCTACTTCTGAGCTGTGTTACTGATGAGAAAACAGCTTAGTAAAATCAATGGTTTTAAATTATACCTTTATGTACCAAGGATACAAAACAAGCTACAAAACAGAAATACTTTCCCGTGACAAAAAAATCAATCTTGCTGATGCTACTGTTTCTTGAGCTTGCCTCCCCGCCCCCCATCCCTATCCCCACCCCCGCCGCCATTTCCCCTCTTACTTAAGACTTTCTCTGCTCTTCCATCTGCCGGCTTTGTGTAGACTTTCTTCAGGTTTCTTGCTTGGGAGACTCGTTTTATCTAAAAGGTCAATTCTTTCAGCGGGGCACCAAGCAGAATTGAATATAATTATCCCAATCTCTACCGTGTAGAATTCATGCTTGAATTCATTCAAAAAATAGCATGCAGTATAATTAACTCAGAGTCCAACCAAATCTATTGAGAAAGCCTCAGGTATCATACAGTTCCACTTACAATAGAACATTTTCATTTAAGGACATTGTACGTATTAACCCAAGTCAGCATCCAATTACTCTGAATAAGTGAATTCTCTGTTCCAGGAATGTAATTTGAAAATGTTGTCATGAAATCCGAGGCAAAAGGTCCTTTTTCATTAATCTAACTCTCATTAAAGTGGAAGCCTGCAGGTTATTTCAAATCCATTAGTTTTAAATACAGGTGATTACAATTCTATTGCACGTAAGACAACAAAAGTGTCTATCAAGAAATATTGGGACGTTTTGAGGGATGGGACTGGTCTGGGGTTTTGCTGTCAAGGCTGAGGATGAGATTTGCCAGATGATGGAATGGGAGACTGTTTTTTGAACCCCCCAGGGCATAGGCAATCAACTGCATAAACCCAGAGGGTGAATCTACTCGCTGGAGAGAGCTTGTGTTTGTCCCGTTCTCCCAGAATCCTCTGCTGTGTCTATTTCCAATCTACTTAGCTTTGGAAGCTTGGTGAAATGAGCACTCACCAGTTTTAATTCTTTAAGGGCCTGGCAATCTTTGGACACGTGGCACCATCTGCCTAGATTCTCCTCCCCTACGCCTACATACAACCTACTCATCTTTCAAGTCTCTGACTCAAGGACCCCTCTCCCAGGCAGCCTCCCCTGGCTACCCTGACCGGAAGTGATGGGCTTCTGTCCTGAAACCCTTCAACCCTGAGTATCTGATTCCTTTGGTCTTTGCCACCAGCTCCCCCAGCGTTTTAGTTATCTTTTCCACTTTGATTTAATTCAATAAATATTTCTTGAGTATCTAGCAAAGGTCAGGCACTGGATGGGTTCCTAGAGATTCAACAATGAAAGGGTCACAAGAAACTTCATGCTTTCAAGAAACTCATGTTCTAGTGGGTGGGGTGAGGGAGAGACAAGGAACCAGGCCATTAGCCTAAGTGCCCATGACTGCTATCTGTGAGGCAGAAACTCTCAACTTGAACTTCATATCATGTCTATACCTGAAACCCTCAACTCGTTTCCCATTTGATATGGAACACAGTCTGCACCTCTGACAAGACCTCAAGGGTTCCATGATGATCTGGGCCTGGCTCCCACTCCCACCTTCCTATTTACTTTCTTTTCCCTCTTTCCCCACACTGGTTTCTCTGAACTCTTTAAACATTCTAAATTCTCTCTGATGCCTCAGTGCCTTTGTGCCTGCTATGTTCAATGCCTCTCTCTCCAAACTCTTCAAACTAATTTTTCCTCCTTACACTTTAGTTCTCAGCTCAAAGGCCTCTGCCTTATGGAAAAGTCTTCTTAACTACACTTTCAAAAGTAACCTTCAAATCTGAGATATTCCCATTTTATTTCTTTCAAAACTCTTTAGTCACCTGAAATATTAAATATTTATTCATTTAAGTGATGTCTCGATCCCTCCCTAGAGTCTACATTATAGGAAGTCAAGGACATGGTCAACTTTAATTATCATGAAATCTAGCACACCTCGCCCCAAGCCTAGCATAGAGCAAGGACTCACTAACAGTTGCTGCATACAAGAAAAAACAGTGAATAAATGACTCAGGAGTTCTTGAAGCTGAGACTCTAGGAATCACCAGGCAAAAGATAAGGAAGAAAAATGATGTCTTATTTTCAGTTTGGATCATGGCATTGGGTGGGATTCTTCATTTATGGCTCTCCAGAATGACACCTTCTATATCCAAGATAACAAAATATGTCTGTTGTTTGATTTACCTCATTTTTCAGGGGCTAGGTGAACCCAAAGGATGAGCAGGGAAATATCAGAATTTGATTGAGACTGAGCCTGACAAAAGAGGTCCATAACGCTTGCTTCTCTCCCGGCTCAACACAGCCACACCACGGAACACAAGATGGCATCCCCACATCCAACCCTTCTTAACTTCCTTTGGTGTCTACAGCTTCCCCACCTGTTTGCTGGATGCAGAGCTCAGGGCCAGGTGACTGGAGAATTGAAAAATGTTAGTCACCATCTCAACTTTGGAGAGCATTATACTTGCTTTAAGGAAAATAAATCTTTCGCAGAACGATGAACCCTTCCCGGGTGTTGAAGTTTGTTTATGTCCATTACCTCTGTTACTATATCACTGAAAGCTTCCAAAGTCAAAACACATCGACAGTGGCATTAACTAGACTTCAGAGCAGGGAATGAATGACTTCCTAAAAGTCACGTATCTGGAAATACACCAAACGCACGCCTGAATCCAGGTGTTGATGGCCAGGCTTGGCTGCCCCCAGGAAACCACGGTGTGAGTCAGAGGGAACTCCTTCAGAATCCTCTGGGACACACAAGGTCAGATAGAGGTGCGAAGGCTGGAAGACTGAGCATCAGGGAAGTGGCCTTGGGATCCCCTTGACCGTTACCCTTGGAGAAAGTCATTCAGCAGAAAGACTTTCCCACCATTTCAAACTTTTTATCCCAGCCAGTTTGCACTTCCCGGGCCACCTCAAGGACTGCCACTGTCCTGAGGCGTTCCTCGAATATTCTTCTCTGTCTTACTCCTGCCGACAGTGAGCCCCAAAAGATCCTGCTATGAATTAGATACCATCTTGTGTGCTAACCATTGCACACATTGTCCTACCTTCCCCATGACAGTGAAAACAACCTGGGCAGGAACAATGCCTAATAATACTAATTCCAAGACAATAGTCCCTTTTACGTGGCCATCCTTTCAAGTTTACAAACCACGTTGAAATTCTCGCCAAATCCTGGCTGGACTCAGGCACGGGTGGTGGGAGGGGTGCTGTGATTATTCACGTGTGACAAATGAGGAAACAGGTCTGGGAGACACGTGACCTGTTCGAGATGGCACCAGCCACCCAGGCGGATGAATGGTGGGGGACTCAAAGCCAACTCTTGTAATTCCGAGACTCCTCCACCACAGAACCTGGGATTATCTATCTTTGGCTAAAATCTTAGAACTTCAACTATCCCTTTCTTCTCTCAACAAGGTGTTTCGTCTTCTGACCTTGACCGCTGAGCTTCTCGGGCTCTCCAGGCAAGCTGGGTAACAGGCACAGAAGAGCAGTATTGTCAGAGAAAAGATGTCGTTGATTGAAAAAGCAATATGTGAATAAGAGAAAATACCAGGCAGCTGTTTCCATGGGGTTCCCCCAGCTGTACCTGTCAAGAATTAATGGGCATCAAAGACATCTGTGAGCATCAACCCCGAATATTCCAATTGTCATGCACAACCAGGAGCTCGAGCTTGGTTGACTTGAACCTTTAGACCTTGGTTGGCTTGATTGGAGTTTGGGGGATGGGTTTGGGTGACTGGGCCACCCCACGGGCAGGAACTTCACAAGGAAGGATTTATCTGTGGATCATAAGGGGGCTTAGCTACTTCTGGTCCCTTCCCATGTCATCTTCCCTCAGCAAAGAGAGTAGACTAGCACCGTAGAGAATCCTGCCAGACCTCTACCAAGGAAAGGAGTCTAAAACACTTGGAGTGGAGGCTTATCTTGGAAACGAGAATGCAGTGAGGAAAAGTCACCAGAGACAAGCTCCAAAGATATTTTTGTAACACTGACCCTTAGGGTTCCCAGTCGAGTGCCTGAGATGTTCATGGCGGACAACATCCACAAAGACCAAAAACCTGAATGATTGTCCATGAGTGACGTGTGACCTTAGGTGAACCAGGCAGAGGTGACATTCCCTGGGAGATGTGGCCACCTCTTCTCACCCACCCTGTCAAAAGCCCGGCATGCAAATGAGTGGCGACTGTGTGGGCATAGACTTGACTAGCTCTCCTGTGTGACCAGTATTAGCAAATGTTGGCATTTTACCTCTTAAAGTTTAAAAACAAACCAAACTCACTTGCTCACACCTCCTACTGATCGCTGCATAAAAATATGTTATGATCTTGGGCTGCCAAAATTTTTTATCCATCCATTTCCTCGCTCCTCCCCCTGCTGCCCCAGTTCTCCTAGCACTTCAGAGGCAACCAGGAGGAAAGGACAGAGGACAAAAAGCCACCAGTTTACACTCCTTAAAATCACACTCGTGAATGCGCCTGCGCACACACATGGTAATGATGCTGCACTGGCGTTTTAAGTACTTTTTTGCATTCCAGACCCTGTGCTAAGTGTGCTTTTTGCATGATCTTATTTGATCCTCTGTTATTAAAATCAGCCCCTTCAAATTGAACGGAGCTCCGTGTCACACGTTAGAAAGTGGAAACGTTTAAAAAATAAAAACTATGCTTATAGTTTTACCTCTCAGAACAATCCTCAAAACCCTTAACAACCCTCAAGGTTTTGCTTCTCTTTGTTCTTGCAAACAGGCGGGTGATTCCTTTTTTTCTAAAGGGACATTTGAATTTCTTTTCAAATGCATATCTGACCCCACTTAGTGCAACTTCCTTTATTTTCCCAAAATATATATTTGAATGTCTTTTCAAATGTAATAGCCTTTTGAAGTTTGTTTACTCGAGAGTACCAGGCCTTAGGAATTCCACCACATTTTCTGGAAGCTGCTAAGTGAGGTGGGAGGTGGAAGATATCATATTTATGTATTGTCTTTATGTCTAAAATTACTTTTATTTATGAAGAAATACCTGCATGACAGATTAAGTATTACGTGCTAGGTATCATGTACAAACACTTGCATTTATACA